>JANAVB010031121.1:0-27306 GCA_029216955.1 Iris pallida
ACAAAGATCGGAGGCCATTTTACTAGAGAGGACCCCCGAAGCTTGTTTGGCACTTCGGTACCACTACGAGAGTGGCACGTAGTGGACCGATTAGACGTCCAGCGATTTAGCACAGCAAAGGCCGATTCTTTATCGAGGGAGGCCTACTTGTTATTTATGCGACAAGACAGACACATCCTACAGGACTGTCGCAAGCGCTTAGGGAATTGTTTGGTTGTGGGTCCACCAGCATCGGACCCAGGAGTGAGCGGATTTCATCCTCAGTGCCGCGTCAGGGAGCATCTTTTCCAGCACACCAGCAAGTACAGAGGCCAGTGGCACCAAGAGCACCGCGTCCTCCAGTTCTTAGCGGGTATCAGCGAGGCCCACCCTTGATTTCGTAAGCAGCTCAGTTTGGCAGAGTTAGGTCCCATGCAGGAGCACCGAGGCATGGACAGGTTTATGCTATGGCAGTTGAGGAGCCTGAGCTTGAGCGAGTTTTGCAGGTACCATCTTAGTAGCTTCATTTCTTGCTCATATATTATTTGATTCAGGCGCTACGCATTCATTTCTGGCTTCTAGTTTCGTAGTCATGCATAAAGTAGCGACCGAGTCCTTGACTAAGAATATCAGGATACTTACTGGAGGCAGTATAGTGCCTGTCAATGATACCTGTAGAGGATGTTTTGTAATAGTATGTAGTAGAGTGATGAGGGTACAATTTTTGGTGTATGATATGCCGAACTTCGATGTCGTCCTTGGGATAGACTAATTGAGCCAGTCTCATGCTACACTAGACTGCATGCATAGTAGCGTAGGGAGTTGAATATAGTAATCGTGAAGAACAAGTATCCTCTGCCGCGCATCGATGATTTGTTTAATCAGTTGAGTGGAGCACGGGTGTTCTCGAAGATTGATCTTAGGTCTGGCTACCATCAGATAAAGGTTCGGAAGGAGGATATTCCGAAAACAGCTTTCCGGGCGTAATACAGGCATTACGAGTTTCTTGTGACGCCGTTTGGTTTAACCAACGAGCCTGCAGTGTTCATGAACCTGATGAACAAGGTATTCTATCAGTGCCTGGACAAGTTTTTAGTGGTTTTTATAAATAATATTTTGGTATATTCTAAGAGCTACGAGAAGCACGAGGAGCATCTTAGGATCGTGCTAGAGACACTACGACAGAAGAGGTTGTATGCCAAGCTCATCAAGTGTGAGTTTTGCTTGGACAAGGAGTCTTTTCTTGGTCATATTATTACTGGAGATGGACTATCAGTTGACCCAGAAAAAATCGCTGCAGTTGAGACGTGGCCTACGCCTACGTCAGTTATGAAGGCCACGAGAGTGTCCTTGAACTTGCTGGATACTATAGGCGGTTCATGAAAAACTTCTCGAGGATTGCTGAGCGTATGACGCGTAAGGATCATGAGTTTATTTGGACTGAGGAGTGTCATATATCATTTGATGAGCTGAAGAAACGTCTGACGACGACACCTATCTTGACTCTTCGTACGGGATATGGAGGGTTTGTGGTTTATAGTGATGCATCTGGCAGCATATTAGGATATGTTCTGATGCAGCATGGCAAGGTTGTAGCATATGCATTAAGACAGTTGAGGACTCATGAGAAGAACTATCCGACGCACGATCTACAGCTAACTGCAGTGATATTTGCATTAATATTATGGAGGCATTACCTGTATGGGGAGCGAGTCGAGATTTTTACTGATCGTAAGAGTCTGAAATACGTCTTTACTCAGAAGGAGCTGAATATGAGACAAAGACGTTCGCTAGAGTTAATGAAGGACTACGAGATCAAGCTAGAGTATCACCCTGGCAAGGCGAACGTTGCAGCATATGCCTCAAGTAGAAAGCCTATGGGATACTTTTTGACGACTCAGCATCGCTTATTGTAGGATCTTCAGGAGCTCATGATAGAGATTATATTGCCAGGCATAGATGGGTAATTAGCCAACCTTGACATTCAGCCTTCATTGGTAGAGAGGTCAAGACCGCATTGCCTACAGATTCTAGATTCCAAAGGCTCCGAGAGAGGATAGAGGCAGGCAGCAGACCGGACTATGGATTCACGAGGACGGAACATTGTGGTGTGGAGATCGCTTATATGTTACGAGTGGAGAGTTGCGTCAGGAGTTGATGACGGAGGTGCATAGTTCGGTATATTCTATTCATCCCGGAGGTACGAAGATGTACCAAGATTTGAGGTAGCACTACTGATGGCATAGGATGAAGAGGGAGATTGCTCGATTTGTGGCGAGATGTTTGGTCTACCAGCAGAACATCATAGATCGGTAGGACTATTATAGCCACTTCCCATTCCTGAGTGGAAGTGGAAACATTTCACGATGGACTTTATCACTGGATTCCCGAGGAGCCCTAGCGAGAAGGATGCAGTATGGGTGATCGTGGACCGACTCACCAAGTCAGCGCATTTCTTGCCTTTCAGAATTGGGCAATCCACAAAGATTTTGGCTGATTTGTACACGAGACAGATTGTACGACTGCATTGAGTGCCAGTCGGTATTGTGTCCGATCGGGATTCGAGGTTCACATCTCATTTCTGGAGTATGCAGGAGAGCCTCTGGACTCTACTGAAGTTCAGCACTTCATACCACCCTCTGACAGATAGCCAGTCTGAGCGGACTATTCAGACATTGGAGGATATGCTCACAACATGTATGCTTGATTTCAGAGGATCTTGAGAGGACCACCTACACTTGGTAGAATTCTCGTACAACAGCTACCAGACTAACATCTAGATGGCACCCTTCGAGACACTTTAAGGGAGAAAATGTCGCTCTCCCGTATGTTGGAGTGATGTCGAGAGACAGATTTTGGGGCTAGAGTTAGTGGTCAACACAGTTGAAAAGGTGAAACAGATTCAGGGTCACCTTCGAGCAGCATAGGACAGGCAGAAACATTGGGTAGATGTGCATCGTCGACCCTTGGAGTTCAAGAAAGGCGATCACGTGTGCTTGAAGATCTCGCCTACCCGGAGTACTATCAGATTTGGAGCGAGAGGCAAGCATAGTGCGAGGTATATCGGACCATTTAATATCTTGGAGCGGGTTGGCGAGATGGCTTACAGACTTGCATTACCTCCGTCACCAAAAGACGTCTATGACGTATTCCACGTATCGCAGTTGAGGAGGTACGTGGCTGATTCTAGTCGCGTACTTGATCATTCATATATTATAGTAGTACCGAGTCTGTTATATGAAGCGCAGCCAGTTGGTATTCACGACCGTAGCAAGAAGGTGTTGAGAGGTCAGACTATTCGGCTAGTCCGGATTGTGTGGAAGCATCACTCACCGGACGAATTGACTTGGAAGCGCGAAGACTCTATTCGAGAGTGCTTCCCTCATCTGTTTAAGGACCGAGGTACGAACTTACGTACTGCATTTCAATACCCATAACATTTGAATTCTCGCTCTTGCTAATCGAGCCAATTCTTAATTTCGGAAACAGAATTCTTTTAAATAGGGAAAGATGTAAATGCCCAATATTAAATTATCAATAGCTACAATAATGTTGTTACCAATTAAACTTAGAAATTTCTTTTACTTATAATTATAGGCTAATTAATTATTGCTAGTGTTATTATTAAGTGATTGTTAGGACTCACGCTAGGGTTGGATTACATATATATACATAGCTGCAGCTATTTAAACCTTGGGCCATTTTAAATGTTTCTTGGAAAATAAAACCATTCTTGTAACTAATATTTTTTTTCCTTCAAAACCAATTGAACCAGCAGCCCACCATTTTAGTTGAAACCACATTTTCTTCTTTCTCATTAAACCAACAACCCAACCCGAACTCGATTGTGTGGGGGAGCGCCAGCTCCTCTGTGTTTTGTTCCTTTCGTGCCTGCATGGCATTGTGCGCTGCTTTGCCACTGATGCGGAGCAGAGAATGCGTGCGTACCAACCGCGACCCATCCCCAGTGTAGTGCCCCATCCCAACTCTGTGACCCGTTCTCCTTTGCGACGCAAGGAACGCATTTACGAAACATTGTCGCTATCGATTGGTCGGGACATTGAATTAAGATCATTTTCTCGTTATGAAATGACTTCTTCGGAATCAAGTGTTATATTCAGCGGATTGCGCCTCGAGGATGGACTTTGCGGCTGAGTCGCGATAGACCTCCCGTTGCTCTGTTTTTCATGCCGTACTTGCTTCTTTGGCTTTGGATTTTCTGAATGCGTTTCCATGAATGTTTTCGATTAATTTCATTGCTTGCGTTTTTCGAACTTCGCATTTTATATCGAACTCGGAATAGAAGGGTAGAGTGTTAATGCGGTGCTTGTGTGATTTCAGATGATCGCATAGGCGTCATCTAGCGCAACAAGACCTTCTTCCCTCTCGTCTCAAACAATCAAGGTGAGTGGCTGACCCTTCTCTCCCTTGACCCTCTTGTACTTAAATCAATCGATAACATCGTTGCGAATGAATTATTAGATGTAAATGTACGGACACAATTGCTTATTCTATAGAACTGTGTATGCTTTACTTGAATACTCCTGCTATAGAACTGTTATATGTTTTATCATACATATAAGCCTTAAAACTGCAAGGATTGATGCCATGAATAAATGCTGCAACGATAAGGCGGAATACATTGAAACTGACTAAGTCTTTAAGAATGCGTAGACCATGCTTAAGTAATTATTTTAGTCTAGCACGGCCATGGACAACTTGTGCACAAGATTTCGCTTCCTCAAATGGCAACCCGGGGCAACGGGACTGATTCGGCTTAGGAGGAATGCAAGATAGTTGTGCTGGATGCTAGTACGGGTCATTCGAAACTTTCAACGGGACTAGCTACCCGTGCTGAAAGAGTCACGATCTCGACCAGGCTATACGTTCAGTATGGCTTGAATTGCCATTGACCCCCACCTACATATTATTTACAAGCTTTTGATATAAATCTGACAGGAAAGAATATGGTAAGTTACGCTGCAACGACACACTTTGTCGGAGGTAAGATTTATTGTAGTTATGTTAATTGTCTATCGAATGCTTGTATGAATTGATTAAGATGGCTAGAAAAAATTATATAAGCTTGTTCACAAAATTTCTTGAACCAAATGAGAGTACGAAATATAATTAGCCACCCACCAGTACATGACAATGTATTGATCCTTGCTCTCCATAAGTGCTCCGAACCTAGAAAGTGTGCCTAGGAACTGAAGGCGACGCTTGGAACATTTTGAAGCCTCGCTAGCGTGCGAAGACAAATCTCCAACCTTTTGAAGACTGACCAAGACCCATGTCGCATCAATTCTCTGATTCCAGGTCCAAGTGAGATCTTGTTGTTTATGTATAAAGGGATGTAAATGTATGAATCGACTATCTCATTTGAGTTTAGTTTGTAAGTCCGCGCGGCCTATTTGTAATCGAGTCTTGTAAACAAGTTATTATCAATGAAAGACAAGTTTTCTTCTGTATAAAATGTAGTGTTCAATTTATGCGTACTATCTTTGTTGTTGTGTTTCGGATAACCTTATAAATGTGCTTTGTGCAAGCGCAACCTACGCTCCTACGGCATCACGTCCAGGGGACGACTATCGATTCTCCGGAATCGGGACGACTTTACGTCCTTTGGCCTTCTGTTTTGAGTCTTGAAACATTTGACCTCGTGTCGATGAGATTAGTTGTTCCATACAGTGAGTCCGTAATATTTTCTGAGACTAATATGAGTTGCCTTCTAATTTCAGAATTCGGAGAAGCTGCGGCCGCGAACGAAGAGAGTGCTTTGAGCGGCTCGAGTAGCTCAAGGGCTGACCTCGAACGCCCCCATGAAACGAATGTTGCGTATGCTAGAGGAGCAACAACGTCAGGCCGAGGCCAACCAACGCCAGAATGAGCACCATCAACGGTAGGTCAAGACCCAGTAGAGACAAGCTGAGGCGCGACAGACTCATTTTGAGACCTGATTCGAGGCGCAATTCAAGATGCAGCAGAAGCAGCTTGATACTCTCTAACAAATTGTCCAGACAGTTGTGGTCAATAGCAATTTTGCAACTGACTCATGCCGTAACCGAGCCTGCGGCCCGACCGATTGAAGTCAAACCGGAGGAGCCCGAGCGTCCACCTGTAGCACCAATAAGTTTCAACTTTCAGGTGTCAAAATTCAAGAAAAATTGCCGCACTTCCTTCGGTGGTACTGAAGACCCTTCTCTGGCGATCGACTGGTTGGAGGAATTAGAAGAACATTTCGAACTTCTAGGCATAGATGAGTCCAAGAGAGTCGCATGTGCTCAACTTCAACTCCGACTGAATGCACACGACTGGTGGGCCGTGCAAAAGCGAGCACTCCGATGTGACGACGAGACGGCGGCGATCACTTGGGGTTGATACTGATGTGCATGTGGGTGTGCACGTAACGAATGGTTTGAAGCAAGCAGGAGGGAAATGATAATGGTATCCAAATGATACTTTGGGTGTGCACTTCCACCACTTTAACTTCACTTGCTTGAAACCAAACACACCACTAGTGCATATCAATACATTGGAAACAGCTAGTATATCATAGGATAACGCCCAGATAAATACTAAATGAAAGATGTCCATTTTATTCAAGAAACTAAACCGCAGAAGCAAAACTATCATCTCTCCTCTCTAGCACTGGCCATATAATTGCAAATTAAAAGGAAATTCTATATTGGTTTACCAAAAGGGTCGCTTAGAAAAACAGCGAAAAGAGGTCAGAGCTCTATAAAATACATGGAAGAGAAAAGATTTTCATGCTATGCCTTCAATGTAAGCAACATAATTTAAGCAAACTCCATTATTGAACATGTTAGAATAATGCCTTAAATATCTCATTGCAGTTGAAATATGGAAGAATGCCTGCCTTAAAGGAAGATCTTCATGGGGAACTAGAGGAGCATATGCCGTTTCTCTCTCAGCTGCAAGCCGCTGAGCTTTCTGGAATTCCTTAAGGATTGCCTCAAAATCCTTTAAAAGCTTTGCATCAGCAATCTTTTTACTCACCTGCAACAGGAAACTCGAAGTCTAAGTAATTGTGAAGTATAATTGTAGTTTCTTTAACATAACAACAACAAAAAAGTCTCTACGTCGTCGGGTGTTGTTTGTAGAACACAAGGCTGTAAAAGGCACTAGGCACTAGTCCGGCGGGAACCATGCGCCTAGTGCGTAGCCCACATCGGGTAGAGAATAAGTAAGCGGCTAGTCCTCCTCTATATATACGTGTAATCCTTTATTCAATAAGACAATTCTATTATTCCCATTCTACATGGTCTCAGAGCCATCCATTCCTCTCTCCATTAAAAAAAACTAATCCTAACCCTAGCCGCCCACCTTCCTTGCACCCCGCCCACCCCGCCGGACACTCCCCCCCCCCCCCCCCCCCCTCCCCTCTTCAAGGCCTCCCACACGCATCTGCCTCCACCCCCCTTTCAAGGCCTCCCGCACGCATCTGCCTCCTCCCCCCCCCCCCCCAACCCCCCTCCTTACCTTCCCTGCCAACCCCTCCTCCTCATCTCATGGAAACCCTAACCATGCAAACCCATCCGCCATCTAAACCCCAAACCCAAACCCTAGTCGTTCTTTTTTCAACAAAAAATAATCCAGATATGACAAAAAAACAAATCTGGAAAAAATTGTCGGCGTTGAAAATATTCAGAGGGTAGATAATAGTTTGCATGAACCTCTGAATCTCGACAATGACATCAAGAGTTAACATAGAGCAAATTTGATTTGCGTGAATTTCTATTCTGGTCCAGTATCCACATTAGGATCCAACAGAGAGCAATGTGGGTTGTGTGAATCTTTGTTCTGGCTTATGTAATCCACATTCGAATCTCTGCCAACATTGCGTACGCCAGTCCTGGCGACGTTGATTGCGCATTGGCGAGGATGATGTGAATATCGGGCTAGGACGATTACCGACAGTCAAATCATGTAACCTGAAGATGACGAACACTGTGACGAATAGCACTTGTAGCACTAGTATCAGGCACACAGAGGTGTGAACACCGATCACTGGTACAATGGTATCTTCGATTCGACTGGTCGATCGGAGGTTGGATGGTCTTGACACCTACACTACGTTGTCAAGAAGGTCGAAAAGACGTTTCGGGGCATTGAAGTTGTCAAAGCATCTGACTGACAACCCCCAGCAGTGAATGATCCCACATATGAGCAGTGAAAGATGGATGATCATCGACTGTTTACACAATTGATGAATTCATGAAACTATCAGTTAAGGACATGGTTCAAAACACAGATTCAATAAAGGAGCTATGGGAGGTCCTTGCGACTGCGTTCGATGAAAAACGTGATTTGTCTCACATCTATGACTCAGTGTTGGCGTCTATCGAGCTGATCAAGGAGACAAGTCACATAATGATCACTTCTGTACCTTTAAGGCACTAACTGATGATGTAGATTGCCTGCTACCATTGACGACAGATATCAAAGAGACAAGGACACAACGCCAGTAGCTTTATATCATGGCATACCTTACCTCCATTCGTCCTGATGTGGACTCTGCACGGTCTAAAATTATTGCTGGGACCGAGGTGTCATCTTTGATGGAAGCTCACTTTCATGTCTTACGGACATTAAAAGTCGTTGGGACTGATATGAGTGACCCACCTGCTGATCGATCTGCCTTGGGTGTTGCTCGGGGTTGATTTCGTGGTGGTAGTGGTGGTAGACGTACTAGCCGAAACGGTGGTCGATGTGACGATGGCCGTGATAGAGACGACTGCGGACTTGTTTCAATTATGGTCAACAAGGACACTTTCAGTTGCAGTGTCCCAAATCACCTGTCGCCAACGTTGCATCAGATGTTCCTGACAATGACAGGTTATCTGTGTAGATGACGGCAGATACCTATACAGAATTCGTTGAATTCCAAAATCAGCGTCGTGGTGAAGCTTCTACATCTAGAACCACATCCAAATATTTAGCGGCATGTTTGATAAGGTCGAAGTAGTAGGTGATTGACGCTGGTGCGTCTAATCACATAACTGTTGACGCATGTATGTTGCGAGATTATGTATCGATGTGTCGTGTGGCCGATATTACTATTGCGAATGGCAGTTCACTGAAAGTTCATAGAAAAATAAACACTCGTCTTTCTTCCGACCTGTCACTCACTTCACTATTACATATCCTGGAAATCCATTCAGTTTACTATCAATTAGTCAGATTACTCATGACTTGTAATGCTCGGTAACATTTTTTCCTAATGGTTGTGTTTTCATGACCTAAAGACTGGAAAAACTATCGATATGGGACGTGTGACTAGAGGCTTATACATGTTTGACATGAATTCTTCCGTTGCCTGTTCTAGCGTGTCACTCGATCCATTTGAGTTGCACTGTCGGCTAGGTCACCCATCTATCCAAGCTCTCCAGAAATTGTGTTCATCTTTAGATTTTCAAGTTTTTTTTATTGTGAGTCATGTAGTTTGGCCAAACATCACCGGTTACCCCATCCGATGAGTCTAAATAAAGCTGCATCAGCTCCTTTTGAGTTAGTACATTCTGGAGCCTTGTCCCATTGAATTTGTAATGGATTTCAAGTATTTTGTTTCCTTTGTTGATGACTACTCACGCATCACCTTTGTCTAGTTAATAAAAAATCGCTCTGAATTATTTGATATTTGGTGCACACATCACGCAATTTTTACGCAGAAATCAAAACCCAATTTGGAGTTCCTAGTAAGTATTTTTGAAGTGACAATAGTTGAGTATTTGTCTGGCACCAAACTTCATGTCCTTACACACTACAACAGAATAATGTGGCCGAACGCAAGAACGTCACCTTTTGGAAACAACGCATGCTCTTATGTTTCATACATGTAATTCCAAAAAAATTGGTCGAATGCGGTCCTTACAGCTTTCTATCTGATCAATCGCATGTCATCTTCTGTTTTCAATGGCAATACTACATTTTCTCGATTATATTCCAATCATATGTCGTTTCCTCTTCCTCTCAATTTTTTTGGATGCTTGTGTTACGTTCGGAATACTCGACCTACCCTTTCTACATTGGACCCGAAGACAATCGAGTGTATTTTTCTTAGTTATCCTAAGGATCAGAAAGGATATAGTTGTTTTTCCCAATCTTGAAGAGGTATTTTTATGTCTCAGAATGATACTTTTGTTGAAACCAAGTTTCCTCTACTCCTACCAACTATAGATTTTGTTTCCAAAGTTTATCCAGAAAAGAACTTTCTGTTATTTCCAGTTCATACACAGCATCGCCCCCCCCCCCCCCCCCCCCATAAGGGTGGCCTCCTGCCGAGCCACTATTCCGATTTGATGGACCGCAACCACTGACTTATCAGAACCGGCATCGCCAGTAGCACCAGCTCCGGCAGAACAAGTAACACCAATAGTGGCCACGACCGTAGAGATATCGTCCTCCTCCAGCTTCACTGATTCACCAACGCTTGAAATACCATCATGCCACGACCATCAATTGTCTGTTTACAACTACAACGGACGCGCGTGTCAAACTCAGTCCTTGGTGGCTACTATTGACGGAATTCAGATATCCAATTCTATATAGGAATAACTCAAACATCCTTGTTGGCGTACCGTAATGGAAGAGAAGATGCGTGCGCTTCGGGAGAACCATACTTGGGACTTGGTAGATTTTCCTACTGGTAAGAAGGCAGTACGTTGCAAATGGTTGTTCACATTCAAGGTGAAATCGGATGGCACTCTTGATCGTCTAAAAGCTCGTCTGATGGCTAAAGGATATTCTCAAACTTATGGTGAAGATTATTTTGAGACATTCTCCCAAGTTGTCAGGATAACCTCTGTGCGCGTGCTCCTAGCCTTAGCCGCCCGCTTTGACTACAGCTGGATGTGAAGAATACATCTCTCTATTGAGATCTTGACGAAGAAGTGTATGTAATGCAACCTTCTGGGTTCGTTGCAAGGGAGGGTAAAGTATGTCATCTGCGGAAGGCCCTCTATGGTTCAAACAATCACCTTATGCTTGGTTTGGTCGATTTACATGTGTTCTTACCTGTTTGGCATGTGTTAATTGAAGAAGGATTGTTCGGTATTTTACAGACAGACATAAGCTGGAAGGAAAATACTTGGTGTCTACGTTGTTGACATTGTGAATATAGGAGATGACAGCCAGGGTATTGCAGGGCTGAAGAAGTTTTTGGATGAACAATGTCAGACGAAGGATATGGGGTTGTTAAAGTACTTCTTGGGTATTGAAGTCACACGAGATAAGCAAGACATTGTAATGTCTCAGAGAAAGTATGTGTTGGACATCCTAACTGATGCTGGAATGATGCAAGCCAAGGGAGCAACCTCGTCCATGGATCCAAGGGTAAAGTTACTCTCCTGAGGGAACAATAATGACCAATCCGGATAATTATCAGCGAGTGGTTGGAAAACTCAACTACTTGGCGGACATGACTCGTCTAGACATTTTCTATACCATAAGTGTCGCGAGTAGATTTATGGCTTCTCCACAAATACCAATTGGCAGACGATTCTCAGAATCTTGCTCTATCTAATCTAGAATCAGGGAAAAGAAACTGTGTGCTAGATCTAGCATTTGTCCCAATAAATCGAATCGATGCAAAGCATAAGTTCGGTTCGGACAAGTATTGATTTTAGTTGGTTTCGTGTGCAAAATAAGCTTTTATGCTGAAATATAAGAGGTCGATCTTGTGCCTCATTTGCAACGGTGTTCGCAAAACCAAATCATCGCCTTGCAACAGACTGAGGCATGGACATGATAGGCCGAATCAGCCGATTAGTTTAACGGAGCACGAAGTGCTCGAATGGCTAAGTCAGAAGAGTTGGCCGTAAAACAAAGTTATGAAATTGAGCCGCATCGGCTCGGCGAAACGACAAGGCGTATCGGCTTAAGGGGGAGGACTTTGACCCTTCTTTCTTACTCCGTCATGCCTAACTAAAATACGTCGTTGTATGCTAAATTAACCTATCGAGTCCACGGACGTGGCTCGATTTAGAGAAATCATAGTGCGCAACGAACACTAAGATAGAACAATTGAATTTAAACGTACATCAAATGTACGAGTCGCCATAGAACATCGAAATACCGCAAAGACGAGCACCTCGATGCGTAAGCCATAAGAACATGGAATAATTGTATCGACGAGTGCATCAAATGCACGAGTCACAGGACCTTGAACAATTGGATCGAAATGTGCCTCAAGGCACGAGTCGTTGAACATCAACCAAATGCGTGCCTCCGTGCACAAATTAGTATGCTAGAACATGGAAAGATTATATCGACGCGAGTGTCTTAGTTCACGAGCTGTAGAACATTGAATACTCTATCGAGGTGTGCTTCAGTGCACGAGACGGAGGAAAAGAACATAAGTCTAGCACATTTAAAGATCGTATCGACATGCATCAAATGCACGAATTGCGTATCGTTGAACGTTAAGTCGTAGAACACCGAAAGACATACTTCATGTGCGAAGTAAGCAGTTGCGGCACAAATGCCACGGAATTGCCAAATGTATAGTATGTTGCCTCGGAAATGTTTGGAACCTTCGGGTCGTTCACTCGGACATTGAATCGAAGCGATGAAACATCGAAAGAAAAGAATGAAATCGTACAAAGAATTTAAGAACATAGAAAGAATGAGAGAAAAATGGAATGATTCGAAGTCTGAGTTTCAGGCTCGGACTATGTTTGGTTGTATGAGTAGATGCGTACTGCATGATCAAATGGACTGTGAATATAGCCCGTGCACGGGTTCTTTTTCCTCGAACATGATCGCCGGGGTGCCAGGACTGTTCGGCCTAGGAGGAATGAATAATCATGCTTCGGCACTGATGCATTGCAGGACCTTCAGTAAGGATCATACCCTAGGCTGAAAGGGTAGTGTCACAATGCCGGTTGATAAAAGATAGTCCATTCTAGCATGCTGAATGCCAGTTATCTTCATATAGATGGGGACCAGTGGGCTGAAAGTGCAAGAACACAAAGATTCTGCACAAAGATCACTTGTAACATGACAGGAGAAGATGGTAGGCATATTCCCTTTGCGTCGATGCAAGAGCGAGTGCGTCGTTGTTGGGAAGAAACCACCACAAAACAACACGAGATTGATATTGGTTGCCTGCTTGCTTACGTGAATAAATGATAACATGCTTGCCATGAAATACATGCTTTACTGCTTTCGAATATGCCATAAAAGTGATCCTAAGACAAAGATAAAAAGATCACAACTTAAGCTGCATGATTCATATATCTACTTAATGTCGGTTTAGCAAAGTGGATCTTATCAGTACGCGAGAGGATTAGTACTGATCCTCCACCAGATTGCTTGCAGAATGCAGGTAATGGATTACCTACGGCGAAACGTGAACGCGCTGAGGCATGAAATGCCGTAGTGTTTTGAGGCGTGCGACCGCATTAATGCTCGGACTTGCAACAGGATGATGCGGCCGAGATATAGAAGACATGATATATGGAACGGTGAAATCCTTTGTGAGCAAGAGAAAACTTGAGTGTTGTAAGCCAATTTGGCAAATTCATTTAGGCTATTGAAAGCTTTTGTAATTCCGCTGCTTATTGAATAAAGATAATTGTTTTGTATACTCTGAGTAACTCCAATGTTTCTTCCACTACTATCGTTGAATCAAGATAACCATTTTGAGAACCTGTCATCTTGCCTTGTACAAGTGCTAACTCCAGACTCGTACGGCATCACGCCCCAGTGAGAACGATCGATTCGGATTAAATCATGCGAGGACGAACGATTTACCGAGTTGGGACGTGACATCTATGGTAGTGACCTATTTGTCATGACATCGAAACCCAACAATCAACTTACTATCTTAATCATCACATGCCTAATTACTTCCATCAAAGACCTAATCTCCACCATACAGCTTATCCATCCATATCAACTACCAGACTGCCTTGCCCTTCCATTCTTTGTCACTATCTGCTATATAATGGCCAATTGTCCATAGAAGATATATTATGGGAATTTAATCAAACTAGGCAATGGCAATCCATCAATTACTAACCTAACCGACACTACCTCATTACTTCCATCAAAGACCTAATCTCCACTGAACACCTTGTCCCTCAATATCAATTAGTAGATTAGCTTGCCCTTCACTCAATTTTCAGTACTTTCAGTATAATGGATAATTGTCTCTAGAAGAGGCATTATGAGAATTCTACTCAAACAAGAAAGTTGTGTCATGATTTTTTTTATTTATAAATATCAAGATTTCTTCAATCAGCACGAGCACCTAAGATAGAAAAATCAATCCTCTCTTACTTTAGAAGAAGCAAAGACAAATATTTTCTGCACCAAAACGTTAACACAACCTTAACCAATTTTGTTTCGACGTCTTAATGCACCAAACTACACCAGGTCGAAATACCAAACGAAATAAGATCCATGTCTAACAAAAAATGGAAATTAAATGTACGATGCACTTCATACTCACACTAACTTTGGTATTCTGATTATTTTCACTCTCTTGTTTAAGTTTTGCTGAAGTATCTTTTACTAGCTGCCCGATATGTTGCCTTGTTTTATGTCTGCAAGAAAATTGATTCGATTAAAATACACTGGTCAAGTATTGTGCATGGAAACATCAAAAGGTGATGGAAAGTAAAATCATGGAGCAGCAAACTCAATATTAACATCTTAATTCAAACACAAGAATATCAGTGCCGTCCAGAATAATTATCAAGAATTTTGATCTGCAAAATTAACATGACACAGTTGCTGAGAGGACAATTAATATGACTGAAAGTGAGCTGGATAGTGAAAAGGTAAAATGTCAAAGAAGAATTAAGGCTGAGGTAATGCAAAATTTATACTGACAAAAGAAACCTGGTAAGACCTTTTATAATGATGTCACTCAGTATCAGGAAGCAGATAGCTCATGCATTGTTTTCATAACCAAACTACATCTTCAAACATATAGTGAATGCAAATTAATTCTAAGCATTCGGCAAAATAGCATTTTTTTTTTGGTTAAAAGCGAGTAATGAAGAAACCACTATTCAGCTCGCTAATAATATGTTAGGACATGTACTTTAGTTATGAAAGCAATGCACTTAATGTAAAGGTACCTGATCTGAAAATTGCATGACCATGTATGCTTGATTTAACTAATACGTATTTCCACCAAAGATAGAGAAGATCCGCATATCGTATGCCCTACTCGTTCAATATTTTTGACTGACCACTATTCTGCAATCTTGTACTATTAATGTTGTTGTTGTTCCTCTCTGGGGTTGTGTGACGACCTTTGCTACTGTCATCTAATGATGTTGTCTTTCTAGCTATACTAATTTCTTCTTTCTACTTTAAGTCAAGGTAGTCACAGGCACAAGACGTACTCGAGGCGCAACACGTCCGAACGAAGCGAGGCACAAAAATAATAAAAAATAAAAATATACTTTAATTAATTAATTAATTAATAATATAATAATTAAAACAAAAAAAAATGTTAAAAGATAACCAAGTGAACTAGCAGAGCAACAGTAGCAATCAACAGAACTAACAATAATTTGTATTCTCTTTACCATGCTTTTAGTAAATTTTAGTTTTTCCAATTAAATTGTAGCCAACTTTAACAACCATGGAGAGGGCTACCTCCCTCCCACTTGTATGAGGTAAGGGCTATCTTCCTGCCTCGAAGTTTTTTGTATAAAAAAATAAAAAACTTCAGGCACGCCTTTTCTTGATTGCGCTTTGGGTGCGCCCAGAGAAATGTCTCGCCTAGTGAGGTACGAGGCGCAGTTGTTGCGCCTTACTGCGAGACGCACCTTTGACTACCATGTTTTATATAACAAGCTAGACATATATCACATAGCTCAAGCTTTTTAAGTGTTGAAGTTAGTGAGTCAACGTAAGAGATAGTGAGTCTATCTATTTTGAACCCATATTCAATAGTCTTGCCTCAATCAAACAATCAAAGTGAGTGGCTGATCCTTCTTTCCCTTGACCCTCTTGAATTTCAAATCATTTGATAGAATGCTAGTTGGTTATGCAAAGAACACGAATGCTTAGATTTTAATGAACTGTTGCACGTTTCTCACGTACGCTCTCTATAGAACTATTATGCCAGGAAAATGCTACATGCTTAATATGTTATGCCTGTTATAGAACTGAGATAAGAAAAGTTTGAATCATTGAATAACTGTCGCCATGATACGGCAAAACAACGATGAAAATGCTTATGTTGCTCATGAACTAAAGATCATGCTTGAATAACTAGTCTAACCTAGCACGGTCATGGACAACTTGTGCACAAGGAACGGCTTCCTCGAACGATACTCCGAGACGCGGGATCGATTTGGCTTAGGAGGAAGCAAAAGATAGATGTGCTAGATAAAAGTAAAACCATGGTTATTCGGCGAACTTTCAGCGGAGCTCGCTACTCGCGCTGAAAGGGGTGCCGTCTAAACCCAGTTATAGTCCAAGATGGCTTGTGGTGTCAGTGACCTCCATATATACAAATCGCACACACTATGCTAGCAAATGATAATAATTGACAGGGAAGAACATGGCAAGCCTCACATTGCACGGCACACTATATCATAGGTAAGTTCCAGCGTAACTTATGTCTTTATGCCTATCAAATGCTTGCATGAAAATTACTAGGATGGCTAGAAAGATCATTGTAAATATATAGCACGCTTCACTTAATTTCTTGAACCAAATGAGAGAGTGAAACTTAATTTGCCACGCACCAGTACAAGTGTAATGTACTGATCCTCGCTCTCCACAGGTACCACGAACCAAGAAGGACGTGCCAACTAAACTCAAGGCGACGCAAGTTCTTTGAAGCCTCGTCCGTAGATTGAAGGCTTGTTTTGATCCTTTTGAAGATTCCACATTCAGTCCAAAAGAAATATGCCTCGACTCTCCCACAATAGCAGGTCTTTTGAATGTTTAGTTTGTAAATGGAGATGTAATGTATGGAACGACTATCTCATCGACGTTCATTTTGTAGTCGAGTCAAGTTGTAACTTGTAAGCTCGCGCGGCAAGGATTGTAATAGTGTCTTGTAAATGATGTCTATTATCAATGAAAAGAAAGTGTCTTCTTTCTCAATGTGTTGTTCAATTTCTCTGCGTACTCTATTAGATGTGTTTCGGATAACCTTATGGCTATGCCTTATGCGATCGCAAATTAGGTTCGCACGGCATTACGTCCGGAGGACGACTATCGATGCTACGAAATCAGGGCATGACAGAATGGTATCAGAGCAATATGATCCTCTGGCCAATTGCTGATTCGATTGAATTCGAAGATGTTTCTCTGATCAAAATTTCCTTGCCTGCTTGATATCATCAATGAGATGAACGTTCCATACAATAAGTCGGTAAATATTTTTATGAGGCCGGCATATGTTTTTATAGATTTAATTGATTGAAATTGATACTTTATTGAACAAGAGTTTTAATATGATCTGAATTGAGAATCGTACCGATTGATGATGGCGAAGGATGAGGATTGTCGCTGCTAAGGATATTGTAAGTTTCTCCTTAAGTTTCGAGGACGAAACTTCTTCTCGGTAGGTAATTATGTAGTGCCCCGCTCCGCGAAGTTACTAAATAAACAGAGAAATCGGATTAGTGGCTCTGCAACAGAAGGCGATTAATCTGGGTGAGTGGACAAAGTCTCATTTTATGATTCGCTTACGCCTAATAAGAATCTGAGTTAGCTTGCCGATGACCCAAGTACTGGAGTAATTCACATGGACCACAGATGATTTAGTGAATTGCTTATTGTATGTTGAAGCTCTACCAGACATAATAAAATTGTAGCTAGTGGCAGAAACTTTTATTATTAAGAAAATTACTAGTGACGTGATCTCAATCAAATATCTTAATTATAATTTACTAGCGACATGATATCAATTAAATAGCTTAATTATTATTTATCAATACTAAATTACTTAATATTAATTAATTTTTCTAATTACTTAATATAAATTATCTTAGTTATTTATCAATATTAATTAGCATTAACTAATTAATTAATGATAATATTAATTGAGTTATCCTAATGATTAAATAACAATTAGTTATTATTTACTTAATAATTACTAAGGTATGAATATAACAATAATTAATTACATGCGGACATTATTAATTAGTTAGGTATCTATTTTTATTTATAAAGCAATAAAAAATAAAAAAATAATTAATTATTTCTTGACATTATTAATTAGTTTGGTATTTATTTTTATTTAGGAAGCAACAAAAAATAAAAATAAAATGAAGTTCCACCTGACGGGGAAACTTTTGGAATGTCATCATTCCCACCCACATCCCCACCCCCACCCCACACCCCTTCCATCCTAATAAAATGGATGAGGTTGGGGGGAAGTTAGCCGAAATCAAAAAAGAATGGCCTCTCCCCTCCATCTATCCAGACAGCCCTAACAAAACCATCTTCATGTTGGATTTGCAAGTTGTTGAAGGATCAGCTGCTAAGTGGATCATGGTTCCCGTTGTTGTCTCGCATTACATCCCCAATCGCCATAGGTAGCCATCTAAATATTCCATTGATTGGTAGGTCCCGATGTTGGAGCAAGAACCAGACTATGTACAATAGTTGTGGGCATGAACAATAAAATTAAGTACCCTGAATCCCAAGGTCAGGATCCAGAGCTCTGACCAATCTATCTAGAGTAGGGAGATGGATCCCTAGACAACAGATGATATATGGATGATTGGTAGAGCAAAGAAAATAGGCGGGAGAAAATATACAATTTAGACAAGAACTTGTCCAAATGCTTCCATGAACAATCTCCTACCACCTCGAAATAGGAGTTGGTCGAACATGAATAATGAATACAAATCTCTCAACCTTCCAACAGATTTATAACGGCTAAGAGACCTTTTATAGCCACAAAAAGCTATAACAAAGAGAAATTGGACCAAAGAATCTTCTTTACATATATCCTAAACTTTCGGATTGATTTTCACCGTTGGATGCAGTTGTTAAATAAGTTAGAAACCCAAAAATAGTAATAAAAAAAAAACTGAATAAGAATAACCAAAACCCGCTCCTCCTAGTAAACCTGCCAGACTGGCCGGTATACACACTAAACTAAGTCGGTGTCACATGGGGGCATCGTTATGGCCGGCTAAAGCCCGTTCTAGATACATTGCTGGACTCTACAATTCGACCGTATTGTGCTCCAGTTTGACCTATCTAAGGGCAGAATCAGATTTGACGAGAACATGAAACGAGGCTTTGGAAGCCTACTTTCCAAAACTTCTGATTTCATGTCAAAAACTATCTTTGTATCTCGAGTTATAGCCTTTTGAATGAAGGTGTACCAAATCAAGTCGGGCAGCACTCAACTACTTGAGCAATTTGTGCCCACTATTTGTTGGTGCAGCAACCTTAAGACTCCCCCAAACACTTGTATATAACCTCCTCCACATGACGTGTAAAGCCATTATATTAACAAAACTAGCCTTGGATTGTGTGGCAATGACATGCAAGCCAGAGTTTAAAACCGATGTGGCTACCCTTTTTGTAGTGCCCCGTCCCTACATCATGTCCCGTTTTCTGTCCACGGGGTGCGCGATAAAGGAACATTGTTGCTATCGATTTGGTTGGAACCGCTTGATCGGGATCGATTGAATCGATTGAATGGAAACGATTGAATTAAGATCCATTCCTCGTTATGGAATGGCTTCTTCGGAATCAAGTTCCATATTCAGCGGGTTGTGCCTCAAGGATGAACTCTGCGGCTGAGTCGGAAGAGACCTCTCGTTGCTCTGCTTTTATGCCGCACTTGCTTCTTTAGCTTTAGTTTTCTGAATGCGTTTTCGTGAATGTTTTCGATGGTTTTCATGGCTTGCGTTTTCGAACTTCGCATTCGTATCGAACTCATTCAATGAGACAATGTTCTAATCAGTTGCTTATGCAATTCAGGTGATCGCGTAGGCGCCGTCTAGCGCAGCCAACAGGCCTCTTGCCTCAATCAAACAATCAAAGTGAGTGGCTGATCCTTCTTTCCTTTGACCCTCTTGAATTTTAAATCATTTGATAGAATGCTAGTTGGTTATGCAAAGGACACGAATGCTTAGATTTCAATGAACTTTTGCACGTTTCTCACGTACGCTCTCTATAGAACTATTATGCCAGAAAAATACTACATGCTTAATATGTTATGCCTGTTATAGAACTGAGATAAGCAAAGTTTGAATCATTGAATAACTGTCGCCATGATACGGCAAAACAACGATGAAAATGCTTATGTTGCTCATGAACTAAAGATCATGCTTGAATAACTAGTCTAACCTAGCACGGTCATGGACAACTTGGCACAAGGAACGACTTCCTCGAACGATACTCCGAGACACGGAATCGATTTGGCTTAGGAGGAAGCAAAAGATAGCTGTGCTAGATAAAAGTAAAACCATGGTTATTCGGCGAACTTTCAGTGGAGCTCGCTACTCGCGCTGAAAGGGGTGTCGTCTAAACCCAGTTATAGTCCAAGATGGCTTGTGGTGTCACTGACCTCCATATATACAAATCGCACACACTATGCTAGCAAATGATAATAATTGACAAGGAAGAACATGGTAAGCCTCACATTGCACGGCACACTATGCCATAGGTAAGTTCCAGCGTAACTTATGTCTTTATGCCTATCAAATGCTTTCATGAAAATTACTAGGATGGCTAGAAAGATCATTGAAAATATATAGCACGCTTCACTTAATTTCTTGAACCAAATGAGAGTGTGGAACTTAATTTGCCACGCACCAGTACAAGTGTAATGTACTGATCCTCGCTCTCCACAGGTACAACGAATCAAGAAGGACGTGCCAAATAAACTCAAGGCGACGCAAGTTCTTTGAAGCCTCGTCCGTAGATTGAAGGCTTGTTTTGATCCTTTTGAAGATTCCACATTCAGTCCAGAAGAAATATGCCTCGACTCCCCTACGATAGCAGGTCTTTTGAATGTTTAGCTTGTAAATGGGATGTAATGTATGGAACGACTATCTCATCGGCGTTCATTTTGTAGTCGAGTCATGTTGTAAGCCCGCGCGGCAAGGATTGTAATAGTGTCTTGTAAATGATGTCTATTATCAATGAAAAGAAAGTGTCTTCTTTCTCAATATGTTGTTCAATTTCTCTGCATACTCTATTAGATGTTGTATTTCGATAACCTTATGGCTATGCCTTATGCGATCGGAAATTAGGCTCGCACGGCATTACGTCCGGAGGACGGCTATCGATTCTACGAAATCAGGACATGACATAATGGTATCAGAGCACGGCTTTACATCCTTGGGCTTCCATCTAGAGTCTCAAACCCTTGACCTCGTGTCGATGAGATAAGTTTTTCCATACAGTGAGTCCGTAATATTTTGAGACTAATGTGCGTTGTCTTTGTATAGCAGAAATTCTGGAACCCGCGAAGCCCGCGACCGAGAACGAACAAAGTGCTTCGAGTGCTTTGAGCAGCTCGCGGGCTGAACCTTCTAACGATGCTATCGAGAGGATACTACGCATGATGGAGGCGCAGCAGAAACAATCTGAAAACCGGAATCGGCAAACGAAGGCGCGACATACCCAATTCGAAGCTCGCTTCGACGCACAATCTAAGATGCAAAAAGCAACTTGATACTCTGCAACAGATTGTCCAGACGATTGTAGACAATGGCAACTCTGCAACCGCGCCTACTATCACCGAGCCTACGGTTCGACATATTGAAGTCGACCCAGAGGAGCCCGTGCATCAACCTGCAACACCGAGAAGTTACAACTTTGAAGTGTCAGAGTTCAAGGAAGCGTGCCGCACTTCCTTCAGCGGTACTGAAGGCCTTCTATGACGATAGACTGGTTGGAAGAGCTGGAAGACCACTTCGAGCTTCTCGACATTGAAGAATCCAAGCAAGTCGCATGCGCACAACTTCAACTACGTTTGAACGCGCACGAGTGGTGGGTCGTGCACAAACGAGCGATCTGACGCGACAACAACTCAGCGTCGATCTCTTGGGCTACATTCCGCAAAGCTTTCGAAGTCGGGTAACTTCCCTCAGCCGTTCGTCAAGAGAAGGAGAATAAATTCATGCAGTTGAGGCAAGGAACATAACAGTGCAACAGTATGCGGCGAAATTCAACAAATTGTACAAATTTGTTGTGCATTTCTACATATAGAGGAGTGTCGTATGCGACGATTCGAAGTGGGTCTACGGCCCTCTATCGCTGCTCATGTAGCGGTGCCGGAATACAAGACCACGGACGATGCTCTGAATCACACTCTCCGCCTTGAGAGCCAGTATCCTCCCGTCGCTGCCGACGTTGTGCACCTTCAAATCACAAACGTCCTAGCCATACGGGAGGCAACAACCATGCTGCAAAGCGTCCAAACAATGGCGCTATCAGGGACAGAACCCAAGACTTCGTTGCACCAAATGCAACTATACTGGACACCATGCCAACGAATGTCGTACTTTGAACATAGACTGCTACTTTTGCGGGAAGAAGGGGCACATCTCAAAAGATTGTCTTGCCCGAAAGCGAAGTCAGGATGCCCCACCGCAACCAAATCAGTAGAATCGAGGCTTGGCACCTCGAGCTCTCCCGCTTGCACAACAAAATGGCCAAGACCGTCGCCCCAATGCCCAGGACCGCGTCTACGCTATGACTCGGGATGAGGCATTCGCCTCAGACACAGTTGTAACAAGTATATTACTTTCAATAATGTGCCTGCTTGTATACTATTTGATTCCGGTGCTACACATAGTTTCATATCTGCAGACTTCGCCGTCGAGCACAAATTTTCGTGACACCTGTAGGCCTTAACCTTAGTGTAACATCCCGTCGGGCACACAACTACTTACACACACTGGCTGCAGAGACGGAATCATCTGCATTGGAGGTAAACAGGTGTATCTTGATGCGATAGTTCTAGATATTAAGGACTATGACATCATACTGGGAATGGATTGGCTCAGCGCTTGCAATGCCACTATCGACTGTGCAGGAAAGAATGGCACCTTCTGTATACCTGGAGTGCCTGAATTCTGCTACTCGTGTGGTGAAGCATCGTCGACCTGTATGGTGATCTCCGCAATTTTTACTCGGAGGATGCTGCATTCCGGATGTGAAGGCTACTTGGCGTCCGTTCGAGACATGCGGCTGGATGGTGCAAACGCGGATCAGACTGACATTGTGGCAGAATTTCCGACGTATTTTCGGACGAGCTACTCAACATGCCACCTGACCGAGAAATCGAGTTCAGCATCGACACATTCTCCGATACCCGACCAATTTCAAAGGCTACATACAGAATGGCCCCTGTAGAGCTGAAGGAGCTCAAGACCCAGTTGCAAGAGTTGCTCGACAAGGGATTCATCCGGCCTAATGTTTTACCATGGGGTGCGCCCGTGTTGTTCGTGAAGAAAAAAAGATAGGTAAATGCGTCTGTGCATCGACTACGAGAACTGAACGAGGCCACCATCCGGAACAAGTATCTAATGTCCCGTATAGATGACTTATCGATCAGCTACAAGGCGCATCGGTATTTTCGAAAATTAATCTCCGCTCAGGCTATCATCAACTCAAGATCAAGCTAGACAATGTGCCAAAAACGGCTTCACACTAGATATGGCTATTATGAGTTCCTGGTGATGCCATTCGGCCTAACAAACGCCTGCTGCCTTCATGGATTTAATGAATTGGTGTGTCAACCCTTGATAAATTCGTAGTGGTCCGACGATATTCTCGTCTACTCGAAGAACAGGACGCAACATGCAGAACATTTGCGAACCGTACTCCGGACTGTTCGAGAGAATCAGTTGTATGCGAAGCATAACAAGTGCGAATTTTGGCTGAACAGCGTATCATTCCTTGGACACATCATTTCATCTGAAGCATTGCAGTCGACCCGAAGAAAGTTGAAGCCGTTGCTGATTGAAAGTGGCCTACGTCAGCTAGTGAGATTCAAAGTTTTCTTGGTTTGGTGGGATACTACAGATGCTTCGTAAAAGATTTTGCGAAGATTGTATCGCTTTGACTCGCCTCACTCAAAAGGGAGTCGAATATGAATGGTTGAACGACTGTGAAGCTTCCTTCCGGGAGCTGAAACAACACTCGTTTCGGCCCTATACTCGCTCTTCCAGACGGGAATGAGATATTTCAAATATTCAACGATGCTTCAAGTTAGGGCTTGGGATGTGTGCTCATGCAGCAGAATAAGATAATCTCCTTCGCCTCCAGACAGTTGAAGCCGCATGAGAAGAACTATCCTACACACTTAGAGTTAGCGGCAATTGTGTTCGCGTTGAAATTGTGGCGTCACTATCTTTATGGTGTGGCGTGCACGATCTATACCGATCACAAGAGCCTCAAGTATCTCTTCACTCAAAAGGAGCTGAACTTACGATAGAGGCATTGGCTAGAACTGATCAAAGACTATGACTTGACGATGGACTATACGCCGGTAAAAAAAATGTTATGGCAGACGCTCTGAGTCGAAAATACATTGCCTCGCTATCCATCAACAACAGACTACTACGAGATTTAGAAGAGATGGACATCGACCTCCGGGTTCGATTCAGCGGAAGACAGTTGGCACAACTACAATTAGAGCCGAGCCTGCAAAAAAAATCAAGACCGCTCAGAAGGACGATCCGTACCTGAAGAAGATGCGAGCTGATTTCAACGGAAAGGCGACCGACTTTGCAGAAGATGAGAGCGGTGTGCTACGATTGAAGGGCCGACTATGTGTTCCGGATGACTTAGAACTGCGAAAGAAGATATTGTCGGAGGCGCACTATGTAAAATATACCTTGCATCCAGGTAGCACCAAGATGTACAAGGACCTCCGCACAACATTCTGGTAGCACGGAATGAAAAGAGATGTGGCACTCTTCGTTTCGCAATGCATGGCCTGTCAACAGGTGAAAGCTGAGCATCAGAGGCCGGACGGGGATATGCAGAACCTGACGATTCCGAAATGGAAGTGGCAGCACGTGTGCATGGATTTTATTGTTGGTCTGCCGAAGATGCCACGAAAAGTAATGTCATCTGGGTCATCGTCGATCGACTAACCAAATCAGCGCATTTTATTGCCATCAAAGTTACTTGGAACATCGATCGCCTAGCTCAGATTTATCTTGACGAGATAGTGCGGCTGCACGAAATTCCAGTATCCATCGTCTCTGATCGGGATGCACGGTTTCTATCGCGCTTTTGGAGTAGCCTTCAGTCGGCTCTGGGTACGAAGTTGAACTTAGCTCGGCTTACCATCCCCAGACCGACGTCCAAACGGAGCATGTGAATCAGATTCTCGAAGACATGCTACGTCTCTGCGCAATTGACTTCAAGTCGAGTTGGGACGTCCATCTACCTCTGGCCGAATTTGCATACAATAACAGCTATCAATCCAGCATTCAAATGGCGCCGTACGAAGCCTTGTACGGACGAAAGTGAAGATCACCCATTTGCTGGAACGAAGTCGGGAAGTGGCAGATTCTTGGCCCGAGCTGGTGAAACAGACCGTGCAGAAAGTTCGGCTCATTCGAGAAAGACTGAAGATTGCACAGAGTCGACAGAAGAGCTATGCCGACACCCACCGAAGACCCCTAGTTCCTAGAAGGTTACATTGTGTTTCCGAAGGTAACACCCATGCGAGTCACCCGATTTGGAGCGAAAGGCAAGCTTAGTCCAAGATTCGTGAGTCATTTCGAAATTTTGAAGCGAGTCGCCCCAGTAGCTTACCAGATTGCATTGCCGCCAACACTGCCGGGTGTGCACGATGTCTTCCACGTCTCTCAGCTGCGGAAGTACGTACATGATCCGAGCCATGTGGTATACCTTGGTCAGCTAGATCTGAAGGCAGACTTATCATATGTGGAAGAACCGGTCAAAGTCTTGGAGCGCAAGGGTAAGCTGCTTCGAAATCGAATGATCCCTCACATCCGCGTACTCTGAAGGAACCATACGGTTGAAGAGTCGACCTGGGAACTCGAGTCAGAGATGAGAGAAAGGTTTCCTTCGTTGTTTTCCTAGTGGTAGGTTATCTTCTTAAGTTTCGAATACGAAACTTTTCTTAGTTGGTTATGGTGTAGTCCATCCCTACATCATACCCTGTTTTTCGTCCATGGGGTGCGCGATAAAGGAACACGGTTGCTACCGTTTTGGTCGGAACCGATTAATCGGGATCGATTGAATCGATTGAACGGGAACATTGAATTAATATTCATTCCTCGTTATGGAATGACTTCTTCGGCGGAATCAAGTCCCATATTCAGCGGGTTGTGCCTCAAGGAAGGACTCTGCGGCTGAGTCGGAAGAGACCTCCGTGCTCTGCTTTTCATGCCGCACTTGCTTCTTTGGCTTGGTTTTTGTGCGTTTTCGTGAATGTTTTCAATGGTTTTCATGGCTTGCGTTTTCGAACTTCGCATTCGTATCGAACTCATGAATGAACAATGTCTAATCATTTGCTTATGCGATTCAGGTGATCGCGTAGGCGCCGTCTAGCGCAACCAACGAGTCTCTTGCCTCAATCAACAATCAAATGATGTTGACCCTCTTTTCCCTTGGCCCTCTTGAATTCCAAATCATTTGATAGAATGCTAGTTGGTAATGCAAAAACACAAATGCTTAGATTTCAATGAACTGTGCAACGATTTCTCACGTACACTCTCTATAGACTATTATGCCAGGAAAATGCTACATGCTTAATATGTATGCCTGTTTAGAATTGAGATAAGCATAGTTTGAATCATTGAATAACTGTCGCCATGATACGGCAAAACAACGATGAAAATGCTTATGTTGCTCATGAACTAAAGATCATGCTTGAATAACTAGTCTAACCTAGCACGGTCATGGACAACTTATGCACAAGAAACGGCTTCCTCGAACGATACCTGGAGACACGGGATCGATTCGGCTTAGGAGGAAGCAAAAGATAGATGTGCTAGATAAAAGCAAAACAATGGTTATTCGGCGAACTTTCAGCGGAGCTCGCTACTCGCGCTGAAAGGGGCACCGTCTAAACCCAGTTATAGTCCAAGATGGCTTGTGGTGCCAGCGACCTCCAATATACAAATCGCACACACTATGCTAGCAAATGATAACAATTGACAGGGAAGAACATGGTAAGCCTCACATTACACGGCACACTATGTCGTAGGTAGGTTCTAACGTAACTTATGTCTTTATGCCTATCAAATGCTTGCATGAAAATTACTAGGATGGCTAAAAAGATCATTAAAATATATAGCATGCTTCACATAATTTCTTGAACCAAATGAGAGCGTGGAACTTAATTTGCCACCAGTACAAGTGTAA
>JANAVB010031122.1:0-243187 GCA_029216955.1 Iris pallida
GACATGATTAGTGGCTCCTGTATCTACACACCAGGTGCCGGTAGATAACACCTCTAAACATATTTCAACTACTAGTAAATAAGATATACCTTCTTTGTTCCCTTGTTTGAGAAGTGTATAATCAGTCTTCCAATGTCCTGACCCTTTGCACTTGAAACATTTACCTTTCGGCTTTTTTACCGTTCCTTGAGGTCCCATGCCCTTCTTTGCTGAGTTTGCCTGTTTTTGAATGTTATTCTTCTTTTTACCGCCTTTTGGCTTAGAAGTAGAAGCCTTTTCAGAAACAAAAACATGACCACTCTATCTAAAGAGAGATTCAGCATCCTGTAGCTCTTTTGCAAGTTCTGCCAAACTATACAACCTTTTGTTCATGTTGTAATTAAGGCAGAAATTGTCAAAACTTTTAGGCAGAGTCCCGAGAATGATATCGACCTGCGATTCTCCATCAATTTTAGCTCCAAAGATCTCCATCTCATTCAGATGACCCATCATCTTGAGAACATGATCCCTTACTGGTGTACCCTCAGCCATTTTTGTATTCATCAAACATTTCATAGCAAACTGCCTAGCTGCTCTACTCTGATGTCCGAAGAGTTCCTTGAGGTTATACATCATGTCATAATTTGTGGCCATGGCCTGATGCTGATGTTGTAGTACATTTGACATAGATGCCAGAATGTAACACCGCGCCATCTCATCTGCCTTTTTCTACTTCTTATAAGCCTCTTTGACCTCTTCATCAGAGTTAGCATCAGGCTTAGGTGGGCATTCATCAACAAGTACATATTTGTACTCCTCAGCAGTCAGAACAATGTCCAAATTACGTTTCCAGTCAATATAATTAGGTCCAATAAGTTTGTTTTCTTTAAGAATCACCATAAGTGGACTGAAAGAACCCATTTTTGAAATTCTGAGAATCACATAAATAAAATTATGTAGGGCAAAAAAAAACTTTTTGAATTAACTAAATATTGATTCCCTCAAAACAATAATAAGAAATTCACCAACACCTTGAACACCATGAATTTAGCATGCCACGATAGTGTGGACGTATACAAATTCAAATTTGTTCAAGTAGATTTTTCTTATTAATTTTACTATCATGTCAATATAACTTTATGACAAATAAAATTAATATGCTGGTCTTGCTCTGGTCATACAAATAATAGCAGTGACTCCGATGGAGAGGATACCATTATTTGTATCTAAGTGTATACCATTACTTAATACTAAGTCCATTATCTTGTAATGAGTTCCTTCAGATGGAGAAGTGAACACATACTAGGTAACTTTCTACAATTATCCCTAAGGAAGTTTGTACTGGTGATCCATAATTATACTCATCCTGATATGGAGGAAAGCACTAAAGCCAACACACAAGTATAATTACATCACCTACAAACCAGTAATGGAGACCATAGGATTTATACTAAATAAAAAATCCTCTCCCACTTAGTTATTTAACAATGAGGGTTTTTCTACTAGTTGATATTATGTCCATGTTGTCCATTATTTAATGTAGGCTTGGTTTTTCAAAAAAAACAACCACACAATAATAAACATGCATAATCAGAAAAAGCAAAATGACAAAAATAAGAGAAAATATCCAACTATTATGATCATCTTTGCTGCTCTGTCCTAAATTATCTGAATCCAAAATCTGGTGCTGTGCAGATCTATTCGGGGTTCAACCTGCCCGGTCAGGTTGCGTGGTTCGGGGCAGCACCCTGATTTTTTTTTTTTAGGTTTTGGCTGTCGATTCCTTCATCGAAAATCATCTGTCTGCCTCTGGACTGCTTAAAACCAGCATCTCGTCCGGCGTCAGAAATAGCCACCATTGCCATCACGATTGATCAAAAATAATTAAAATTACATCAATCCTATGCCTCCCGAAGGAGTTCACACGTAATCTAGATTGAAAAATTAAAATAATAAGCACGATCAACCCTCATGATTTTAATTACATCTACAGCAACAACAACATCCACGACATGTCCGTGGTTTAAACAACACAATCAAAAAACATGCATTGGACTATAATAGTTGGATCTAAGATGCCTGCAAAACCGAGTTAGAACAGATCTACATCTACCGACTATTACACAGCGCAGGTTTTATTGGACAACATGGACGTATCAATTAATACGTAGATCCAAAGTGGCTCTGATACCAATTGATGGAACTGGAGATTCCTAGGACCCTTTCTTTGGTGTACGTATTGATCGATAGAAAGTTAAACAGATCTAATACGTGTTCTAACCCTTCATAGGCGGAAACTAGGGTTCACGAATTATACCTGCGGCGGAAAGGAGACAAGTAATTTCTGGCAATCTCGAGCGGACGACCCCAAGATCTTCTACACGTATTCCTTCCTCGAGTTGGACGTCGTATGGGCGACGATCTCCCAACCTTTTCTTCTCCTTGGCAGCCCTCTCTTTCTCTCCTTACGTGAATCATGAATTTAGAGAAAATTTTAGATTTCTGATCAGTAATCTGGCGGCCAGAGAATAGAGGATATATATAGGCTACGGCAGGGACCATGAGGAAAAATTAGGGTTAGGCCTCCTAACGGATCTGGATATCCCGTGTTCAGCCCGAACACACAATCCAGGCCCATTAATAATAGCTCGGTCCACTAATGAGCTATTGTTGCACTACCTCCCTAATCCTAAATTATGTTTATGGGCTCCTTTTATTATATGCTCGTTTGGCTCCCCATGTTAAGATATCGTATGTCCGTCGATCAAATTAAGTTACTGACAACTATATTGATTCGACATCTTTTATCCTTAAGTAGTACCGTTCAACTTTATTTGTCATGTCGGATATAATCCACCTGCAGGGTTTACATGACAATCCTTATGAGCTCCTTAAGAGGACATCATCAACCCGATGTATCAGGACATGGATTTCATTTATAATCAACAACCCATCATACATACAATGTTATTACCCAATTCATAGAGGTTGTTGATCCATAATGAATCTCACTCTTTTATGAGTCAAAGTAATGCACACTGTATATACATGTCCGTTATTATATACGGATTAAGAGCACAAGCATCCATAATAACAGAGGTGTTTGTTCTCTTATGTAGTCAGTACAAAGAGAACAACCTCAAGTGGTCATGTTCAATACACACAAAGTGTACTAGTGTAAACCTATAGTCAAGATAGACTAATACCATATTACACTACAGCCTTTCCAATAGATTGTCCAAGTCCATCTAGGTTGTGAACTATTTATATACTCCATAGGAAACTGATAATATGATCTTCTGTGTGACACCACACACCATATTATCTACAATATAGAATATCAGACATTTGCATTAACACTTGTAACAAATACAATATGCAAACATTTGCCCATATGATTCTTATTCAAAATTTAAGGAAATAAGGTTACTACAAAAGTGATGCTTTTAGTATATAACCCTAACAGCGCACTCCTGACAAATAAATTTGGCATGATAACTTGACATAATAAACTTGACATAGTAAACCTGACATGATATATCTCGACATGCTGTTGTGACGGCTAACCTGACATGATAAGTACGAATGACCTGGACACCGTGGACGATTGTGCTTGTACAAATGAACCCGTCTTGTCTTGCATCATGTCTAGGACAGGGATCCCTGAGTACCACAGTCAGGGATACCTACTAAAAAGGACTAAGGCTAATAACTAGAATAACATAGTAGTCATGAAGAGATTTCCCAGCTGCAGGTAATCCCGTTATCTGGGTGCCCCACTTGGGATCTGTAGCCTGCCGTCGAGTAGGGCACATTTCCAGCACACTGTCATGTGTTGCACCCTCTAAGTCACCTAAGGGTACATACGTTTCCTGGACGATGTACCCACTTAAATTCAACCCCTAATTGCGTTCGGATATCCTAGATGGTCTGCAGGGCTTGTGGCTGTAGAATAATCTCGCTGCATCTTGTTAGTAACTAGGCCTATGATAACCCTAGTTAGTTAAAGTATCAAGCCGTACTCATTGCTTGGCCGTAATTGATTGGATGGAACAACCGGTCTAGTCTTGTCTTGATTATGTACAAGATTGTTACATGTCCTGATTTCTTATGTTAACTGCCGATAAATGGTGGGAGAAGCCAAGTTCTGTTCAGACGAAGGGTTACAACCCGGTCCTTGTTTGGTTTACGGGTTGTAACCTGGTTATCTGAATAGTCTCATGGTTATCTCATCGTATATCACCTGTCATATTTTTTCCTTAATTACTGTCTTTTATTATGTAATTATATTCTTGTGCTAGTTGCTGGTTTTAGTTCCTAAGTGAAGCCTCCTTTGTGGCACTTACTCTTTCTGGGGTCTGACCCAGCTGGTTTTGTATGGCCAGATACCGGAGCAACTCCCGAGGATCCACCGACTTTTCAGCCAAATGGTGACCACTAGACGGAATCCTGGCAACGAGTGGGTTTATTTTGGCTCTCCCACTTTATTGTAAAATTATTCTCTTGAGACGTTTAGCCGCCGAGCAAGTGTTAGCTCGTGTACATTTTTACTTATTGTCTGCCTACGGGCTGTAACATGATTGACAGATCCTAGGGTTGATCATGTATAACTAAAATCTTGCTAGTCCTCACATTTTGTAACGACTAGCTTCATGATCAGCTGAATATGTAATATTTGGGACGCCTTACTATTGTATATTTGGTGATCTTACATCTTGTAACATTTTCTTACTTGCTTGTGATTGAGACACTAGGCTTGTTCATGACCATAAGAGACTGATGGATTGTAGTTAAACCCTCATATATCTAGACAGCCGTGACCGTATAGTGAGGTGGATTCCATTTTATTATACGTAGCTGGCTATGTACGCCCCCGCTCTCCAGTATTCTGGTTCTGGGGCGTGACATGGTTTAAGTGGTGGCCATGCAGGTCTTGTAAATTAAGACGTGTGGAGGTTTTACCGAATAGATGTCTCAATCAGCATTCGCCCTTGATTTCTACTCGTGCTTCCTAATCTTCCTGAATCTTGGCCTGATAAGGTGTTTTATCCTTGATCTATCTTGGTCCTTTCTTATTGTTCTTCATGTCATTTTCTTCAGTGGCATGGTTTCTGGTCCTACCGATCAGCAAGGCGGAACACCTCCAGTGGACCAGCAGCAACCTGGAGACCAAGCCCAACACTCTGGAGCGGCCTCCCGAGTCATGCATTCTGGGGATCCAGAGCCCCCAGTTCAGCCAGTCCAGCCTGTAGAGCCTGATAATGGAACCCTGGTGGGTCTCATCCGGGAATTGTTTGTATCTCAAAATTGTCGGGGCGATGCCCTGCACCAGACAGTACAAGATGCCATGGGCAGAGTTGGTTACCAAGGGAACAACGTGGCCAACAGCTTCAAGCACCTGAACCCTCCATTCTTCGATGGAAGCGAAGATGTTATCGCTGCTAACGTATGACTTCAGGACACAGAGGTGATATTGGAGGCAGCGAAGACCCCAGAAGAAGAGAAGGTGGCCGTGGTGCGCCTGCAGTTATTAGATCTAGCCCGTAGCTGGTGGGCGGCGCAGGCCGTTGGACTAGTGGAGCCTATTGTCTGGACAGTATTCTGTGAGAGATTCCGGACCAAGTACTTCGATGCTGTAGCTCGGTACGATCTACAGACCAAGTTCACCAATCTGAAGCAGATGGACAGGACGGTCGATGGGTATGCGACCGAGTTTTCCAGGCTTAGTCGGTTTGCTCCCACCTTGGTGGTGACCGAGTTCGATAGAGCCCAGTAATTTCAGCAGGGACTCCACCTAGAGATTTTGTTGGCAGTGGAGCAGTTTGAGCATCAGACTTTCGATGCGGTATTAAGGGCAGCCAGGAGGCACGAGTATACCTTCCACAGGATCGTGGACAAGACCGGAGGTCGGAAGCGATCTCACGGCCAGATGACCCAATCGTCAGCACCAGCCCCGGCAGTCAGGGCTTTGACAATTGGAACTCCGAGGCAGGCGGCCTCAGTGATGATGGTCACGTCCCCTCAGCAACAGAAGCAGAAGCAGTCTTCCGTAATGGGCTGCACTCATTGTAGGAAGCCAGGACATATGGTAGCAGAGTGTCGCAGAGCACATGGATTATGCTTGGCTTGTGGAGCACCGGACCACAAGATAGGGTCTTGTCCGAATAGGGCCAGTTCATCATCGGTCCAGACTAGTCCCTCGGTAAGGGGACCAGCCCCAGTGCAACAGCAGCAGCAGTACCAGCCTCCGAGGCCATTGCCGCCTCAGGCACAAGTCTTTCAGCAGCAGAGACCCCAGCAGTATGCCCTGGTCCAAGCTCAGATTCAGAACCGGCAGAGAGGTTCCTAGCAGAATGTCTTTCTTCTTTCTCATGCTTTCAAATTTCTTGCTTGCATGATTGATTATTTGATTGATTGCTTAGTATAGCTTGTCCTTGCATCTTTAGCCTTTTGATTAAATTCCGAGGACGGAATTCTTTTAAGGTGGGTAGAGTTGTAATGACCGTGGTTCGTATTACGTATCTCGGTATACGTGTACGTATTTTGACCCGTATTGCATGTCTTCCTGCTTGATTTATTTTGGCATTTCATTGATTGGTTCATCTTGGTTCGGTTCGGCTTGTTGGCTTGGTTCGATTTTGTTGGAGAACCAACCCACTTACCTACCACCACCACCATTTATTAACCCCACTCTCATTCTCTCTCATTTATTCTTCTTCCCCACCATTACTCCTCACCTACCTGAGAGAGAGAGAGGAAGGTTTAGGCAAGTACACCTTATTTCATGGAGGAAGTCCATTTTTATTGTTCCATTGTCTTCCTCATGTGTTTCTAACCCACTTTAGTATTTAGCATTTTTTATTTCCATGGTTAATTTCTTGTAAATCTAGCCTTGTGGTATTTTCGGTTTTCAGGAGTTTTGATCTATCAAGCTTGCATATTTTTGCTAGTTGATGGTTCCATGTTGTAGAGAATTTTATTTTGTCCAAATTTGACCTACGGGAGTTTGGATTTGGGTTCCTAATGTTGTTTGGAGGAGCATGGAGGCCATGGTATTTTCCATGGACATGTTCTCTGTGGGAGCTATTAATTTCACTTCTGGTCGCATGAGCATTTTTAGCTTTGGCCGCATGAGCATTAATTGCATGGCCCTTTTATTTTAGTTGCTTGCAAGCTTGCATGCATTTGCATGCAACTTGCCTGAGCCGCATAGGCCATTGGCTGGCCGCATGGCTACTATTTATTAGCCTTGGCCACATGGCCATTTTTCAACATTTGCTGGCATGCATTAATTGCATGACCATTTAATTAATTACCTTGTATTGGCTAGCCGCATATGGCCAATGCCATATTATATATAATGCATGCTGGCCGCATATTGGCCCTTAGCATCAGCCGCATGCATATATTTAATGCATTATATTTAATATATGCAAGCATGCATGCTTATATATAGTACCTGGCCGCATGGCCTTCCTTTGAATGTAATTACAAAACGTAGGCTTGCATGCATATTTAATGAATGGAATTACAAGCATTAAATGCTTGCATGCACTTACAAACACTTGGCCGCATATGGGAGTAATAATAAGCCGCATGAAGTATTTGCATTAAGGCTTTTGCATGCATTAAAATAATGCATGGTCACGTAGGCAAGTCTTTTGCCAGACTTTGTATATAAGTGCATGGCCTTTATATTAAATAATTGCATTAGCACCCTTAGCATTTAATGTATTAGAAATTAATGTATTAACTTTAGTATGCTGTAGCATTTTGCTTGCTTGTGCAAGCATCCTTGGCCGCATATGTATCCCCCTCCCTATTTTGATTTGCATGGCTACAAGCAATAAGTGCTTGGCCCACCACACATTTTTATGGCCGCATAAGGCCATTGTATATTAGTAGCCGCATAGGGCCATTGAATATAAGTGAGCCGCATATGGCTTTGCTGCCATGATATTTTTAATTTGCATGCATGCAAGCAAAGCTTGCATGCTTAATATTCTTGGCCGCATGCAAATTTCAAGGCCCTGGATTTAGTTGTAGCCGCATGCAACTTGTATGGCTTTTAGTACAGTTGCTGGCCGCACGACCTTAATTAGCAGCTTGCTGGCCGCATATGGCTTTGCTAGGAACATTGGCCGCATGCATTTTGCTTGCGTCAGCAATATTATTTTGCATGCAAGTTTTGCTTGCATGCTTGTGCATTTAATTAATAGCTTGGCAACTTTGCATGCATTTGCATGCATTAGTGCTAGGCCAATATTGCATTTGGCCGCATGGTTGCTTGCATGCTGGCCGCATATGGCCCTTTCTAATATTTGCTAGCCGCATATGCACCCCTCCAATAATTGTCCAGCCGCATATGGCCAACTGCTTGTATGGCCAGTTAAATAATAATTTATGGTCGCATGATTGCTTGCATGAATATTTAATTTGAGCCGCATGGCATACTTGCATTAATTGTGGGTCCTACTATCTTTTGTCTTATTTATCTTTACAATTATATTATTATGATTAAATATTGTGTGATTCTAAGTTGCTTCCCTAAATACGAATTGTTAGTGTAATGATTGATAGTGACTTCATGGCCGCATGTAATAATTTTCTTGAGCTGCATGAGTCCTCCATGGCCTTGGCCCCTCCTTATATTTAATTACCACATGTATGCTTGGGCCATAATAATTGTTTCCTGACACGATGGTGACCCGTTGTGGTACACTTTTGACAATGACATGTCATGATAGTGGCCCGACGTGGCGCACTCCTGACAAATAAATTTGGCATGATAACTTGACATGATAAACTTGACATAGTAAACCTGACATGATATATCTCGACATGCTGTTGCGACGGCTAACCTGACATGATAAGTACGAATGACCTGGACACCGTGGACGATTGTGCTTGTACAAATGAACTCGTCTTGTCTTGCATCATGTCTAGAACAGGGATCCCTGAGTACCACGGTCAGGGGTACCTACTAGAAAGGACTAAGGCTAATAACTAGAATAACACAGTAGTCATGAAGAGATTTCCCAGCTACAGGTAATCCCGTTATCTGGGTGTCCCACTTGGGATCTGTAGCCTGCCGTCGAGTAGGGCACATTTCCAGCACACTGTCATGTGTTGTACCCTCTAAGTCACCTAAGGGTACATGTATTTCCTGGACGATGTACCCACTTAAATTCAACCCCTGATTGCGTCCGGATAGCCTGGATGGTCTGCAGGGCTTGTGGCTGTGGAATAATCTCGCTGCATCTTATTAGTAACTAGGCCTATGATAACCCTAGTTAGTTAAAGTATCAAGCTGTACTCATTGCTTGGCCATGATTGATTGGATGGAACAACCGGTCTAGTCTTGTCTTGATCATGTACAAGATTGTTACATGTCCTGATTTCTTATGTTAACTGCCGATAAATGGTGGGAGAAGCCAAGTTCTGTTCAGATGAAGGGTTACAACCCCGGTCCTTGTTTGGTTTACGGGTTGTAACCTGGTTATCTGAATAGTCCCATGGTTATCTCATCGTATATCACCTGTCATATTTTTTCCTTAATTACTGTCTTTTATTATGTAATTATATTCTTGTGCTAGTTGCTAGTTTTAGTTCCTAAGTGAAGCCTCATTTGTGGCACTTGCTCTTTCTGGGGTCTGACACAACTAATTTTGTATGGCCAGATACCGGAGCAACTCCCGAGGATCTACCGACTTTCCAGCCAAATGGTGACCACTAGACGAAATCCTGACAACGAGTGGGTTTATTTTGGCTCTCCCACTCTATTGTAAAATTATTCTTTTGAGGCGTTTAGCCGCCGAGCAAGTGTTAGCTCGTGTACATTTTTACTTACTATCTGCCTACGGGCTGTAACATGATTGACAGATCCTAGGGTTGATCATGTATGACTAAACTCTTGCTAGTCCTCACATTTTGTAACGACTAGCTTCATGATCAGCTGAATATGTAATGTTTGGGACGCCTTACTATTGCATATTTGATGATCTTACATCTTGTAACATTTTCTTACTTGCTTGTGATTGAGACACTAGGCTTGTTCATGACCATAAGAGACTGATGGATTGTAGTTAAACCCTCATATATCTAGATAGCCGTGACCGTATAGTGAGGTGGATTCTATTTCATTATACATAGCTGGTTATGTACGCCCCCGCTCTCCAGTATTCTGGTTCTGGGGCGTGACAGCTCGAACCCGTGCCCTCACCCCCGAGTGCCAGCGGTCTTACCGGTGCGCCACCGCGCCACCGACATATATATATATATATATATATATATATATATATATATATATATATATATATATATATATATATATAGCAAATGACCTCTAGCCTAGAGGTTAAGAGAGATGCATGCGGCCCAAGTGGCCGGAGTTCGAGCCTCAGTGGAGGCGAGTTCGCCACAATTACCATTGCTTCAAATATATATATATATATATATATATATATATATATATATATATATATATATATATATATATATATATATATATATATATATATATATATATAAAATACTATAATATAATCCAAATATGAGGGGTATGGATAATTATTTTGCTTTTCCTATCTAAAGTAATAATTATATAGGGATAATTGTGTCATTTATATACCAATTATCTAAAACTAACCCACCATCTAAAACTGTCAAACCTCTTCTCCATGCATTAACTTTATGTTTCTCTCTCTTTCTCACTTTCTGTTTCTCTGTTTCTCTTTTATTCTTTCTCTCTCCAATTTCAAGTTCGGATCATCAAAAAAAACGAACAATAAGATGGAGCGATCCGGTGTCGTCAGCGTTACTGAGATGATGGCTGAAATGAGCCACATGAATTCCTGTAGAATTGATACTCTGGAAATGTACTGATATGATTTTATATCGTTATGTTCTTTATTTTTAAGATAATCACACATGGTTGTTCTATTTTATGATTTTAGATAAGAATAATATTGCATGCTTAATATTTTATTAATTATTCATTTGCAAGAAGTTTACCATAAAAATTATCAAATTTGTATATCATTTATATAGATAAATGATATTCTATTTTAATGATAAATGTCCAAATAAATAATTATCTTGGCACTAATTTAAACTATTTGAACTAATTATCTTGGGATTAATATAAATAGAATGAGATATAATATAAATAAGGACTAGAATATGTTTTCTTTTCAATACTAATAATTCAAATATAACTTATCATAATATATATGGGATATTAAATTATTTTAATATTGGATGCTTATATTTGACTCATGTAAGAAATTGTTGATAAATTTAATGATAAATGTCAAAATGTCTCAATTACTAAGCACCACGACAAATTATCATTTATTATCATTTAACGTACAGATGCATACGAATTTTTCTTCTGAAATTAAAAAAGTAATTGTATTTGGTAGAAGGACGGATGAAAATAAAATAAATACTAATAAACATTTGGTTTGTGTCAGCAAATCATTTTTAAATTTGTTACTAAACCCTGAATCTAGAAGTAATAATATTTTACTTTTGCTATTATCTATACTATTATATAATTCAAATATGATAATATCAAAACTTTTGTTTCAATAGATATGGTGAGGATTATTATTCTAATATCTTCTCATTTAATTAAAATGTCAAGTCGTAGTAGGATGTTAACATAAATAGGCGTAGTAGGATTTATACATAAATTTTAAGAGTTTTTTTTTTGAATCAAATTTTAAGAGTTATAAAATAGATTTAATATTCAAATATTTTATATTTTCGTATTGTAGTGTAGATCTAATATCCAAACCTTATCAAGGTATCCTATAAAAAAAATATTAAAATTAGTAAATCATACCTATTTTTAACCTATCTGGAAAATAGAAATCCCAATATGATGAATGACCGAATTAAAATTTAAATATTATATATTTTTGATCTAATTTTTTTTTAACGCTTGACTAAGGTCAATTTTAAATATTATATTTTGAATTGAAAAAAAACAGAATTTAAATAACATAATATTTTAGTTCTTTTTGGCTAAAAAAATGCAACTCTTTTTTTTTGTCCACAAGATTTGAATTTCAAATTAAACATCTATGTATCAATATTTTAAACAAAATTTACAAACGCAACGCATGTGTCCGATTATATAATTTAACGAACGCATTGCATGTGCCCCGACACTAATATATATAAGTCAAATCCGGTCACATGGGACACCATCCTTGATCCTGCCCGATCCGTTTATTAAACGGGTTAAACAGATTACCGTTTATGCTTGTGCTTGTTTAGACTCGATCCAACTCCGTTTAGAAGGTCGGGTTGACGGGTCGAGCCCGTATTGCCACCGTTACATACATATCTGTTCCGTTCCCATTAGTGAACCGGAAATAGAACATCACGCACCAGAAATATCAAGATTGGGTGGAACAAAGAGAAAAAAAAAAGAAGAAGGAGAGGGACACCCTTTTCTCTTTCAGCTCTCTTTTACAGTTTTACTCCAATTCCAGGTACATTCTTGTTATTGTTCTTTGGTAATGAATCGTCTTTGAAGTGGAACGTGCTACTCCTTTTAGATTGTTGATGTTACATATTCCTATTTCCCCCAAAATGTTTATATACATTGGATGCTGTTTCTCATCGTTGTTGTTGCTGCTGCTGCTGCTGCTGTAGAGATAATTCTGGTTGCTTCTGGTTACATTCTCGAGGTCTGCTCTTCGTGCCGCCTGCGATATGAGCTATGGAAACAGTTCTGTTGTTTCTGGTTGGTTCCTTCCCCTTTCTTCTACCATCAAATATTTGATCTGAGTGAACTGGCATTCTGGTTCTTGGCCACTGAAAATGAACATGGATGCAGGTGCCAGGGCCGCCAGGAGGTCTTTCCAGTTCGGGAGGACCCATGTAGTCAGACCCAAGGGGAGGCATCAGGCTACTGTCGTGTGGCTTCACGGCCTTGGTGATAACGGGTCCAGGTACGCAGTGTCAATGGCGTATCTATTCTTACCTATAGTTTAGAAATCTTCCAACCAACAATTGGGGGGGGGGGGGGGGGGGGGGGGGGGGGGTTGAAAGCTCCATTATGGGAGCATTTTTTGCACCCTTAACAGTAACGATTTTAATAAGATATCGCACATCCTCTTGGGTCCTTCTTGCTACCACCATGTTATGTGTTGAGAGCCACCCGCATGAGGGTTGAAAATTTTGAAGCTCTGGTGCTGTGCAATGTAATTTCTTCCACTTCCTCCTCTAATGTGCATGTACTTCTGTGTTTCAGCCCTAGCTTTAATCTCCATAGTTCCAAGTGTATGCTGAATCACCACATTTAAAAAATGGACGCTGCTATTTTGCCGCGGGCTGTGACCACAGGCCACATGTTACCGTCCCATTGGCAGGAATTCTGGAGGCGGGCCCGAGCAAATAGGTGGGGGGTGCGCAATGGGATTCAGACACGTGTCCTATGGTCACAGTCTGCTGGCAAAATATCATTTTCCTAAAAAAATATATGATCTAAATTTTCCTGCTCAGGGTTGCACAGGCTAAGTTTGGTCACACTTGTATTCCCCATTGCATTAGCCTGCCTTTAGCCGACAATCTTTTGAGTATATCTTTGTATAGGCACTCATCTTTGAACAATTGCGCTTGTACCATACTGCATGATACCAATACACTTATGGGGCCCGTGCCAGTTCTAATGCAGATTTCAGTGTGATTTGTACTGAAGGTTGCCCTGTTTATTTCCGAAAATCCTCGTTCTCATCATGTATTTTTATTTGACAAATTTCTTCTGTGTATTGTCTAGTAGATTGGAGTTTATCTGGCCTCCATATTCCTCCCTCTAACAGACTCTGAGGATATCTCCTATTAGATGCAGTGAGGCCATTAGTCTGTCTGTGATTTTGTTTCCTTCTAGCCAAGAATCTAACCATGTATATATACGGGTTATTTACGCTAACCTTCCATATGTTTTATGTTTATTACACGGACCTCTCTTATTTGAAAATAATTACACGGACCTCCCCTGTGCTTTATGTTTTATGGGTGGTTAGTGTAATAACCCTTTACAATGTTTACATAAAACATAGGGGAGGTCCGTGTAATAAACATAAAACATAGAAAATGTTAGTGTAATTATTTTCAAAATAAGGAAGGTCTGTGTAATAAACATAAAACATAGGGGAGGTTACTGTAAATTACCCTATATATACTTTAGCTTATACATGTTCCAGATTCTAACAAGAAACAAGATAATAATGCCGATTACTCTTTGCTTTGTTTGCATTCTGCTGCCACTGTATCGACGAAGTGAAACTTGTTAATTGGCTCAAGTTTGAATATTAATATTGTTAATAATTGGAGGCATCTTATTTATTCTTCTAAGATAGTTCATCATCATCCAAGCTTTATCCCGTCAGAATGGGGTCGGCTATGGAGCATAAAATATATGTTTATCTTCTAAGATATGCTCTTTAAAAATATTTATGATGGGTGTAAGGTTGTTCTACTCTACGCACAGGTATAGCATGATCGGTGATCAATACGTAGAAAATTTGATCAGATGTCCAATATACATGATAGGGAAACTTTTTGCACAAATTTGTGCACCGAATCTAAGCCTACTTCCTATAATTTCCTCGACAAACTTTTGCAACAATTCTCAAATTCTATTTTCGATGTTGATGATATGAACTCATTATAACTTGCTGAAACTTTACCAGTTATTGTGGCAAGCTAACATCATATATATATGCACCATCAGGAATTATTTATATGTAACTAGTATGCCTTCTTTTGATACTTATATGTTTTACCAAGTACTCTCACCATAACAACATGCTTACATACTTGACCTGTTTTACATAATTGGTTGGTTACAAAATAAAATTTTCTCTCACACATAAAAAATTAATCTGCAACCTAGCCCTAAATTCAAGATTTCTTTCTCACAAAATCGACCACCTTCCTCAGTACCGTCCCAATAAAATTTTCTTCATTTGTATGAACCTATGATAGTCAGTGTTCTAAATTTCGGCCTAGGCGCTAGGTGGCCGCCGGCCACACCAGAAACCCCCTTAGACGGTGGTCCTAGGCGGATTTTGGCCCTAAGCGGACCTATTCGGCCTGTTTGGCCGATTTGGGAATTGGAAATTTTCAAAAAATTCAAATTTAAAATTTCAATTTTCACATCTGAAATTTTAATAAAATAAAATAAATACAAATTTACCCTTAATGGATCCACTGTTGTTGTCGTTGCTGTTGTTACTGCTGTTGCGGATGCTGTAGATGGAGAGGAGAGATGAAGATGAGAGGAGGTGGAGGCTGGAGATGGAGACTCTCTCTCTCTCTCCTCTTCCCCCTTTTATTTTTAGGGTTAGTTTGGAACTGGCCCACAATATTAAAAAATGAAACAAATGAATCCTTATTTTAGGATTCGAACTCTTAACCCTCCCCCCCCCCCCCCCCCCCCCCCCCACCTTTAGCATACACCAACATGACTTAAGCACAACCCACTAGCCACAAGAGCACATAAGCTTTGATGTCACTATAATACATACAATATATTCATGTATATATGTGTTGAAAAAAATAAAAAAAATCAGTTCGGCGCCTAGGCAGCCTAAGCGCCTGGCGGCCCTCCGGCGCACTGATTCTGCCTAGCGAAATTTAGAATGCTGATGATAGTTGAAGTAGCGTGTGAAAATTATATAGAAACAAAGGTTCAAAAACTCGCTGTTGGACCCCTCCTATGTGTAACTGTTTTCGCTGTTTCAGGAGGTTTCGGTACTTTTGACTCGGTCAGTTTCAGTAGTTTTGCCACTTTCAGACCCTCATTTTGTTGGTATTTTGCCTTAGAGGCTAGAAAGATAGTCCCACATTGCCTAGGCCAAATGAATTGTATCTCTATATAAAGCTTTGCTTGTGTTAAGAGAATCACATGAGATGTGGAGAGGCACATGGATGCCATGTGGGGGTGTTTTTCTAGAGAAAAGAAGGCTAACTCCACAAACAAGCATTCATGCTATTTGTCATGCTCATGGAATTATTTTCCTATGGAGCTACGCCCCGAAAGGGCTTAGCGACTCAGACTCGGACACGGACTCGAACTCGGGTTCAAGGGCACAAAGTGACGCTTTGTTCGCGCACTTTGCACTTAGCACGTCAGCATCGACGCATGGCGCTTTGTGCGCTATTTGATGCGCTCGTCTTATGCGCGAGTCGCATGTGCAGGCACATACGCATACGCATAGGCAGGAGCATGCGCGGGCTAAGCGCAGCTATGCGCGTTTACGCGTATGCGCACATGCGCTGCTACGGGGCTGCGCTGCGGCACTGTTGCGTTGCTATGCTGCTGCGCTACTGTGCGCTTGTGGTGCTATGCGTCTGTGCTGTTGCGCAGTTGCGCGCAGGCGCACGGGCTGACGGGCTGAGTGGGCGCTGGGACGCAGGTGGCGTATGATGTGGCTGATTGGAAGATTTGAGCGGTTATGGAAAGATTGAGTCAATTATTCAGATCCATCTTTTGTGAGATTTGAATTTAATTCATTGAAATCTTTTCATTATTCACTCCTATCTTTTAGCAATCAGTTACGGCTAGCACTAGAGATTAGGGTTTCGGTCTAATTCTATAAATACTCTCTTCGTGCCTTCATTGAGGATTACACGAAAATTAAGAGACAAAGAGAGTTACGCCGCCGCTGCCATTGGAGTTCAGTAAATTCAAGAAAGGAGGTGCAGCGAGCGTTCCAGAAGTTCTTTCGAACTTGCTGGTTCCTGGGAGCATATCGCAGTAGGGCGAATCTTGCTTTGAGCAACGGTGATCTTCATCACTCCAACAAAGTTATCTTCATCAACTCCGATTCTCACAAAGAGACCGAGTCATCAACCTCGTATCTCACAAAGAGAACGAGTATTCATCTCCGTGTCTCTCTAAGAGATCGGAATTTCCATCTAAGATCTGTTTCGGGAATAACAATCTCAAAATAAGATTCAGATATGATGGAAAACAACCGTGTAAACCTTCTCGACACAAGTTTTAACAAACTTGATAAGTTTGACGGGGAGCATTATAACGTCTGGAAGAGAAGGGTCAGCCTTAATCTTTAACTCGTGAGCGTCGACTACGTGTTGACAGATCCTGAGCATTTGATTCCAGAGGGTGAAAATGCTCGAAGGATTGCTGAAGACACAACTTTGCAGTCGAAGTGGAGGCGAGATAACAACATCTGCAAGTTGTTGATCTTGAACTCTTTGGAGGACTCTCTGGCGGAGTCATACAGCAAGACGGTCAATGTAAAGGACGTCTGGGAATATGTAGAGAATCTCTACAAGGCAGATGAGAACAGAAACAAGATCCACGTGACCGAAAAGGTCTGGAGGATGCGGTTTGAGGACGACAAAACCATGTTGCCTCAAGTCAAAGAATTTCTCAAGTTATGCCAGAAACTTGAATATGACGGCATGCCCTTGGTCGATGCTTTCGTCGTTGGGGATATTATCGCCAAGCTCCCACCTGGGTGGAGCAACTTCATCGCGGACATGTACCGCAAGAAGATGGAGGTGGATCTTGAGCACCTTTTGCACTGGATACATGTTGAAGACGAGTTGAGGGCTCAACTCAAAGTGGACACCTTGTCCAAGTAGATGGCCAAGGCGAACATGGTGTAAGGAGGAAACTCTAAAGGGAAGCAGAAGGCTCCCTACAATAAGAAGAATGATGTTCACCATCTGAAGGTGAAGTCGGCTCAGTTCAAGCCCAAGTCCAAAGAACCTGGGACTTGTTTCAACTGTGGCAAGAAATGCCACTGGAGGAGGGACTGTAAGGAAAAACCGAAACAAAAAGAGCAAGGTGAGGCTAACTTTGTTGCTATGATTGCGCAGGTTGACTGAGCTAGTGTTGACACGGACTAGTGGATAGACACTAGGGCATCGTGTCATATTTGCTCAAAGAAGGAGTGGTTCACCACATACTAACCTATTTCTGAGAAGGTTATGGTGGCGAACCAGACACAAGCTGAAGTTCTTGGGATCATGACGGTGGTACTGCAAATGACTTCGGGGAAGTCACTGATGCTTCAGAAGGTGAAGCACGTACCTGCTATAGCCAAGAACCTGGTCTCAGGAAGTCTGCTCTACAACACAGGCTTGAGGATGAACATTTAACGCTGGTCAGGTCATTATGTCATATAAAGGAACATACTTCGGAAAGGCCTTGTGTATCGAAGGGTTGTTCAAACTTCAACTTGTAACTCCGATGGAGATAATTAATGCAGTCTCTTCTTCTGGTTATCCTCTTGAGTTGTGGCATAATAGACTAGGACATGTTCATTGTAAAAGAATAAACAAGATGTCTAGTCTAGGGCTTATCTCCAAATGTGAGGGTAAGGAGTTGAAGAAGTGTGAGGTCTGTGCGCAGATAAAGATCACTAGAAAACTGTTCAAGCGGGTAAACCGAATTACAGATCTTCTGGAGTTGGTGCACTCATATATCTGTGACTTGAAACAATTCTCCACAAAGGTCGGGATGAAGTATTTTATTACTTTAATCGACGACTTCTCAAAGTACGCGTTCGTTTATCTGCTTAAGTCTAAAGATGAAAAATTTGAAAAATTTAAGGACTTCAAGGCTGAAGCCGAGCGTCAAACCGGACAACAACTCAAGAGACTCAGAAGTGATCGAGGTGGAGAGTATAGGTCTCATGAATTCGCATCGTTCTGCAGAGAACATGGAATTGTTAACGAGACGACTACTCCGTACTCTCCTCAATCAAATGGTGTTACAGAAAGAAAGAACATAACGTTAATAGAGATGATGAACTCAATGCTGTTGACTGCGGGTCTTCCAAATTGCTTCTGGGGTGAAGCAGTGCTTACGGCTACTTTCATATTGAACAGAGTGCCGCATGCAACTTCGGAAGTCACTCCTCATGAACTCTGGTTCAAAGTCAGACCCAACTTGAATGTCATTCGAGTGTGGAGGTGTCTGGCATATGTGTAGCTTCCGGATTTGAAGATTCAGAAGCTGGGAACAAAGACTACGAAGACTATATTCCTGGGTTATGCTCATAAGAGTGATGCTCGGAGGTTCCTTGATATTGAGTCAAATCATATCATTGAATCTCGCGATGCAGAATTCTTTGAAGATAAATTTGCAAGGCACAAGAACATTGTTATCGCGGACATTCCGGAGAACAGTGTGAGTCCACAGAAGGCTCAAGTTCCTTACGAAGATATAGTCCATGAAGAAGTTGTTGCAGAAACAACTCATGAACCAGAACTCGCAGAACCAGTGTCTAAGCGAGTGAGGAGACAAATGGGACTTCGGAGAGGATTTTGTCACCTATCATGTGGAAGCAGATCCGTACCTATGATGAGGCGATAAAGACCAGAGATGCTGTCTTCTGGAAGGAGGCTATTAATGATGAGTATGACTCGATAACCTCCAATAACACATGGGTGTTGGTCGATCTGCCTGAAGGAGCAAAACTAATCGGATGTAAATGGATCTTCAAGAAGAAGATGAAGGCCGATGGAACTGTTGACAAGTTCAAGGCAAGATTAGTTGCCAAAGGATTTTCTCAGAAGCAGGGGATCGATTATTTTGACACATATGCTCCAGTAGCGAGGATGACGACCTTCAGGATGTTGATTGCTCTGAGCGCAATTCACAAGCTGGTAATTCATCAGATGAATGTTAAGACTGCTTTCCTGAATGGTGAATTAACCGAAAAGATTTATATGCAACAACCAGAAGGATTTGTCGTCAAGGGCCTCGAAGATAAAGTCTGCAAGTTGGTGAAATCTCTGTATGGTCTGAAGCAAGCTCCCAAGATGTGGCATGAGAAGTATGATAAAGTCATAAGATCAAACGGCTACAGGGTCAGCGAGACAGACAAGTGTGTATACACAAAGTTCGCTGACGGGAGAGGAGTTGTCGTTTGTCTGTACGTGGACGACATGCTGATCTTGGGTACAGATCTAACAAGTATCACTGAGACAAAGAAATTGCTCTCGTTTAAGTTCAGCATGAAGGACTTAGGGGAAGCTGATGTTATCCTGGGGATAAAGATCATCCGGACGGAAACTGGAGTGACATTGTTACAGTCTCATTATATTGAGAAGATGCTTACACGCTATGGGTATCAGAATCTTCCAGGGATTGATACGCCATATAGGTGTGACAAGAAGCTAAATCCAAATCCAAGGAAAAGCGTTAGACAGTTGGACTATTCAAGCGTCATTGGGAGATTGATATATGCGACTACTGCTACAATGCCTGACATAGCTTTTGTCGTGGGGATGCTGAGTCGGTTCACGAGCAATCCAGGTGTGGAGCACTGGAAAGCTGTAAAGAGGGTTATGAGATACCTCAAGAGAACTCAGAAGCATGCACTGCACTACTGCGGAGATCCAAAAGTAGTGGAAGGCTTCAGTGATGCAAGTTGGTGCTCAGAAGTAGAGAGTAAAAAGTTCACAGGTGGATACGTCTTCTCCATGGGTGGAGCTGTATATCGTGGTAGTCAAAAAAGCAGACTATGTTGTCACTCTTCTATGGAATCTGAGTTGTATGCACTGACGGCTGCAACGGATGAAACAAAATGGCTTCGGGAGCTCATGTATGATCTTCCAATGATTGGTGTATGTTTGCAAAAAACAAAAGTCTTGGTTTCACAAACTTTGTAAGAAGATTACAATTGAATTCTGGGAAAGTACAACTATAGGAATCTGATCTGAAGACGATCGCTTTATCTCTTGGACGATGTGAACTTTGAAGACGATAGCTTCTGAAGAATGCAGCAGCACTTGGACAAGAACTCCTGATCTCTGATGATAATAATGATCTGATCATTCGATCCCCTTAATGAAGGACTTGAAACTCTATTTATAGAGTTCTAGAAATAACATATTTGTAGTAATTCTGGATTGCGCATGATGAACTGCGCTGGCAACAGACTGCGCAGACTGCAAACTGCGCTGGCCTATTGGGCAGTTGCTCGATCGTGGGCTAACTGTCTTCAGACGCGTGACATTGTTTGATTGAAATGCGCTTGGTCGTGTACAGGCGGTTGCCACGTGGCGAGCAATTGATGGCATGTAAGCCACGTAATAAATGTCAGTTATTTGATGAATTGCGCTAACCGAATAGCGCTAGCTTCAGACTGCGCTTCCTTCTAGTCACTGGACAGCGCTAGGATTCAGACTTGGTCAAACTGCGCTGAGGTTGGACTGGCAGATTGCGCTGAGGTTGTACAGCTGTTCTCGAGCGCTGTGCTGCACAAGAAACGAACGGACTTCTCGTTTTTCGGGCTGTCAGGCTGTCAGAAGATCCGATCTTTGTCAGGTAATGATGGCATTGCCACGTCAGCGTCGCGCGCTCTGGTGGTAGCGCAGTTCAGCTCGCGCGTTCGATTTGTAGCGCAATCTGTTTCCTGTGCAGTCCATTTAAAGGGTGCGCAGTTGAGAATTCTCTGCCTATTTGATAGATGCAACTTGATTTTTAGGACATACAAGACCCCCTTCAAAGTTTTCGAAATTTGAATATTTTCAAAGTTTCGAAATACTTTGAATTTTAAATTTAAAATCAAGTTGCGCAAGTTGCGCTTTGATTGCGCGTTTGGAGGAATTAGCTCCGTCTTTTGTGGCGCAATTGGAGGTGACTGTTACACTTCTGAAACTAAAAATAGTTTCATTTTTCGTTCTTTCAACCTTTACTTGCTTTTGAATTCTCCAGAGACAGAAGCTCCTCCCCTACTCCGACTTCTTCTTCTTCCTCTCGTCGACGACAGAAATGGCACCCAAGCGATCAGCTGCCGAGAAGGGAAAGGCCCCCGCCGAACCCTCGACTCGTGTTGCACCACGAGTATCTCGTCATGAGACGGGTCATCCTGCGCTTCAAGGTGAATGACAAACCATGATCGAAACCCTTTTAGGGTTTTTGATGTTTTCAGACCTTCATACATCTCTCTTTTTAGAGATTGATGGTATTTGCGCCACCCTGTTTAGGGTTTCAGCTGCATATACAATAGTTTTTATTTTTATGAAAACTATACCCTTGCGCAATCGACTGGAAAGTGCTGACAAAATGTTCGGCACAATCCATCGAGTTGCGCAAGTCGGCTGTGCTGGCGCATCTGATAACTTGTGCATGTTGACTGTGCTGGCGCAATCTGATAATTTGCGCATGTTGACTATGCTGGCGCAATCTGATAACTTGCGCAAGCTGACTGTGCTGGCACAATCTGATAGCTTGTTTCACACAGCACAAATTGATGATCTTTTGAAGAAACTTTTTTTGATTTTGCATATACTGATCTTTACCTTGTTTATTGATGCAGTTAACCTCATGGAAGATCCCAACTATGAGGTTTTTGCAGGATCCCTGTCTGAACTTGAATACAAGGAAGATCTCTCGCACGTGACATTTCCTCAGTATGCCCTACCGTCCTCTCGGCAGGCTATCCTGACCGCACAAGATAATGACACTTTACTGTGTCTGATGAACGGACAGCCTCTTCAGACTGCTGACGCTGTCACCCACAAGAAACCTCTATTCTTGCTTGGTGAGGCTTTTGACAAAAATTCTCAGCCGAGGCCTCGCATGGAGCAGAGAATCTTCCAGAGGGGCGAGAAGACGATACTTCTGCCAGAGATCTCCAGATGCCTTCCTTTGTCCCGATATGCTTTTGCGGGCTATCCCAGAAGAATGGAATGGGACATAACTCCGCTTCAGCAAGCCCGAGCGGGAAATATCTGTGTTAAGAAGGGACCAGACCACAAAGATATGTTCTACAGTTCCTCTGAGCGTCATAGCTCCTTACTCAGAGGACTAAAACCCGGTTGCATCCCGCCGGAAGATTCTTCCCTGCTGCTCCCAGTGAGAACTCCAATATTCACAAATGAGTTTGCGAAGGTGGAGGGAAGGTATCCGGACCAAGATCTGCGGTTGACAGGTCTTGTGAACCCGGATAATAAGAGATGGATCTGTATAACCAATTGGATATTGGTCCAATTTGAAGCTCGGCTCAAGGAGATTGATCTGTACCATGCAGTGTACGCCACTGTTTATGGCTTCCCCCTAATCCGCATCTATTCCTTGCGTTCGCGGAGAGATACAACTACAGGACTGGGACTTTCATGACGCCACGCGGAGAGATTGGATTAGCTTTGCACGAGATGAAGTATATCTCTCACCTGCCAATGGGGGATATCCCCTATGAAAAGTTTGTCCCGACAAACGATGAGTTGGACAGACTGCGCCAGGAGAATGCCGATATGGTAGCTGTCTTTGAAGAACTCCTCTGCCACTACAAGATTTGTTCTCTATATTACAAGAGTGGCACAGCCGGCACCTGCTATTCCACCAAATGGTTGCCGTATCTTTTCCTCAACCATATTATTGAGAAGAAGACCAAAGAGCATGAAAACTGTAATCCCAACTTCTTCAGACCACTTAGCAATAGCGAAGTGATAGAGCTGATGGAGACGCATGGTGATATGGATATCAAAATTGAGGATGATCTTTAATATCCTCCTTTTAAGAAAGACTGACATCATTGAAAGCTACATGAGAATGGGCTACAGGCCCATGTCGAAGGAAGCACAGCTGGCAGGTTTCCTCACTTACTGGCTTCGACGATATGTCGTTCCTGGGGCCAGTGCAGTTGACCGCTTCCATCGTGGTGTACTATTTGCTGTTGTCCGTCTGGTTTTCGGCTACCGGATGGATTTGCTGTCAGCAATGACATGCAGAGTGAACGCCGGCCTCCGTCTCTTCGTTGATTCGATGATTCGAGGAAAAGGCGAGAAGGAAAGTTTTCCTCGGCTGGAACTGCCATACACATATCTGTTTGTATGGCTGCTTTTACACCATCCTTCTTTGATGAATCCTAACATGGGGGCAGTGGGCGGCAGCTTTTTAAGAAGATTTTCTGGATGTAAGTGGATCTACACCACTTTGAGAGACTGCCGGCGAACTCTGAATCTCGGCAAGGGATGGAACTTTTATTGTGTTCCCCCTCCAGTTGGTTATGAGCATATGTCAACAAACCTCGTCGACTCTATGAGGATGCAGCCGTTGGGTCCTACAGCTTTCGACTGGCTGAGGACAATTCGGCCATCACACTTGGTGTACCGGTTCGAAGATGAATGTTATCTCGAGCCTTATCTCCCCAGCCGATTTGCACGCCAATTCGGTTATGACCAATTTCATGTAGGTAATGCTATAACATGCCTACAGGGAAAAGGTTTTCTAATTGATGGAGCCCGGGCTTGGGCATATTACAATGCCCGTGACACGAGGACGACATTCTCGATGCCAACAAGAAACGATCGTGGCCCTCGCATGCTGTATACTTATTCGATCTTCTACACATCAGCAAATACTTTTGCTGAGAACTTCAATCTAGCAGACAGCTTTGCGACGACAACTCGATTTAAAAAAGGAGCACCTGTTATGGTGCTTCCTGGGAATGATGAAGAGCACGAGCTAGCTGATGCGTCTCTAGAAGCTTCGAGGGAAGCCAACTTCCCCGAAGAAGTCTACGAACCGCTGCGTGTCTCTCTGAAAGTTGTAAGATCTCCGACCAAGGAGAAGAAGAGGAAGGCAGAAGAAACATCTTCTCCTGTCTTAAAGAAGAAGACCGCCGTGGACTCTTCAGAAAGAGTCACTACTCGCTCGCAGTCTCGGCAACAGGCCGAGTCGGTTCATAGAGAAGAGGCAACAACCCCTATTTCCATCCAAAGAAAAACACACGCAGCAGACGTAGAGATTCCGGAAGAACCTCTACGTAGGACAAAATTAGCTTTCAGAAAGAAAGTAACCACTCCCCCGAGATCTGTCCATACATCGGCGCTGATAAGTGCTGTTGTCGGGGTTATGATGCCTTCTCCTACACCTGCTCCTGAGCCCAGGCAGGAAGCTTCCAGTGCAGAGAAAGGAGACCAGGTTGCAGAGACAAGAGAGGAGACCGCAATGGGGCTGCAGAAGCAAGAGAAGCAACTGCAACTCCAACCCCAATCAATGAGTCGGGATCATCTGTCGAAGTAGTACAATCTCCTACGCTTGCAACGGAAACTGCCCCTCTTCCAGCTACACCAATATCGCGTCGGGCCGAAGAAGATCGACTGATGATCGAGGCCCTGGAAGACTGTGACTTCGGCTTCAATGATGATATAGATCCAGTCGACGCAAGTGATAGCGAGAAAGCACAAGAAGAGGGTGCAAATGATGAAGAAACATCTGTAGAGGATGACAATCTGAATCTGGAAGAGAATGCCGATGCCCATGCATCCCAAGAGAAGAACGCTGTTAATGACGTAGCACCAGAGGAAGCTACTGTCACCAATCAAAGAGGTATCGACTGATATTGATAATCTTCTTTTATAGATCATTAAATGACTGACATCTTAACTTTCATTCATGCAGAAATTCAACTTTCTCCAATTCCTCCGGTATGCACTGATATAGTGCAGGCAAAGGCGATAGCCAGCAGCAGCCGTCATTTATCAGGCGGCTCTGAAGCGGGAAGCAGTCAGGCAGTGATGTCTGAAGCTACTTCTGCGAGGTTGCAGCCTATTTCAACAGATAACAATCTTGTCATTAAACCCAGCATTGGTAAGCTTGCATTCATTTTGGTCCCTTTTAACAGTTCTTAGTGACAGCAAACTAATGACATTTATTTGATCCCGCAGAAGAACATCTGGGAGGAGCAACTAGCTCCACTATGGCCCCCCTATCCAAAGAGACTGCAGCCCATGCTCAAGATGCCGAACTTCTGCCCTCACAGGCATCTGCCGCTGCAACTTCTATAGGAATAGCTGCTACACCCAGTGCAGCGGCTACCAACAGATTTATAGTTGGTTCCTTCACCAACCTCTTCTTCACTTCATTAGGACCTTTAGTAGAAAGGGTAGTGGATAAAAAGAATGTTGGTTTCATCACTGTCAGAAGTCCAACTACTTATCTGATCGGCGCTATCCGAAGTCAGGGTGATGAAGCTCAAGCTGCCTATCTTGAACATATACTGGATGAGCTGGAGGAATCAATTAAGATTTACAAAGATCTTAATCAGGGGGAGGTAGAGCCCCTGGTGAATGCTGAATTTGAAAGGATGACTCGAGAAGCCGAAGTCACGAAAGCTGATTTCAAGACTTTCTTGGACACCTTCGCTACAAAGTCTTCAGAGTATGACTCCCAGATGGAGATATTAGCGTCTGCTGCTGGGGAGAAAGAAAAGAAGGTTGTTGAACTGAATGTAGAGTTTGCTCAATTTCAGGAAGAGTTGAGAATCGTTCAACTTGCTCTTGAGGAAGAGACTACACAGCATCAAGCTGCAGTTCAGCAACTAGACATTCTGGCCCACGAGAAGAATGAGTTTGTCAGAATTCACCAAGATAAAATCGCTCGCCGCCTAGTGACCTTGCCATCATTTGACGATAAATCTGGAATGGCGGAAGCTAGGAAGCGGGTGCTGGATTCGCGTGAAGAACGGCTCCAATCCTTGAAGCAGCAGATAGCTCATCTGATGACACCTTCAGCTGAATAAGAAAACTTTTTGTATTTTCTCTTTTTATGATGTCTTTTTGTAATGCCTTTTATTTTGATCAATGAAAAGACATTATTCTTTGTGGCTCTATTATTTATTGCATATCCCATTATGGATATAAATAATAGCGATAGAAAATATATTCAGAGGTTCAGGACATGATATATTTCTTGATATAGAAAATAATTATATTCATTATATCTGCTCAGAGGTAATGTGGACATGGCAGAATATAATTTGTTGAATATCACTATTTCGGTAGACAACTTAATCAGAAATAAATACGTGACAAGTTGCTGATATGGATGAACGGATGAATCGTCAAAATGTATGAACGAAATGAATCGTCAGGATGAACGGATGAACCGTCAAAATGTATGAACGAAAACGAATCGTCGGGATGAACGGATGAACCGTCAGATGAATGGAATGAACGGGTGAACCGTCGGATGAATGGAATGAATGTTGCGAAGAACGCGTCACTTCGATGTTTTAAGAATCTCTGCCTATAAATAGAGCAGAAATTTAGATGGAATGATCACTTTCACTTTTCAACACAAAAATGTCGTCTGAAGATGCATCCAAGAAGGCTGAGATTGTCCCGAAGGTTGAAGAAATCACGGAGGAACGTCCAGCCGAACCAAACCAGCCAAAGCAGACGGAAGCGGGCGAAGGTTCGTCTGCACCCAAGCCACCAAGGGACATCTTGGACTTCCTGGTTGACCCAGGGGAGACTGAAGAAGAGGAGGCTATGAGGATGGCCGCTTGCGCGTTTCTAGTGAAATCGGGCAAGGATGTTCTTGGCTCTTTTGCCGACTACATTTTTGAAAATGACGGTAGTGGTTCTCGTCCTGTCTTCAAGAATGATGATAGTGATTCTCGTCCTTGATATTGTGTAACATCGTTTATGATGAAATAAAATCAAACTTTATTTATGAACTGTCTGATCATATTTACAAGAAATCCCTTTTACATTCATACATAATACTTTTTGAGGAACTTGTCATTGATGGGCATCATTGCAACTCGACCATCCAGCTCTGTGAGTTGATAAGCTCCATTTGAAAAGACTTTGCTCACGATATAAGGCCCTTCCCATTTCGCATCGAACTTGCCTTTGCTCATATGAGTCATAGTCATGGGACGTCTGACTGTAAGAACGAGTTCTCCTTTCTGAAAGGCTCTGACTTTAACTTTGCGGTTGAAAGTCTTCGAGATACGGGCTTGATAAAACTCTATGTGTTGTTGAGCGAATAGTCGCTTCTCGTCGAGCGCCTTCAGTTCTTGAAGTCGAAGAAGATCATTGTTCTCTGTCGTCAACTCATTGGCGATAGCAATCCTTAGAGATGGAATTTGAAGTTCCAGGGGTAGAACTGCTTCACAACCGTATACCAGAGAGAAAGGTGTACAGCCTGTGGGGTTGCGGACCGTAGTGCGGTAGGCCCATAGACATTCTCCAAGCTTTTCACTCAAATTCCGTTTGTTAGTAGACACAAACTTCTTAAGGAGCTTAATAATAGTCTTGTTGAAGGCTTCAGCCAAGCCATTAGCAGCAGGGTTGTAAGTCGTAGAGGTGACATTGTCAATCCGATGATCATCACAGAATCTTGTGAACTTTTGACTGATGAACTGAGGTCCATTGTCATGAATGATTCGTCGAGACACACCAAACCTGTAGATAACATGATGTTTGACGAAATTGATGACGCTGCTAGTTTTGACTTCAGCCAAAGGTATAGCTTCGGCCCACTTGGAGAAATAATCCGTTATGGCTAGTATAAACCGATGTCCTTTAGAAGAAGGAGGATTGATGGGTCCTATAATATCCATGCCCCAAGCTTCAAAAGGCCAGGAGGCAGCAGTCGGATAAAGGAATTCCGACGGTTGATGGATGAAATCTGCATGGATTTGACAGGCTCGACATTTTCTTGCATATTCGATAGCATCAGATACCATAGAGGGCCAATAATAACCCATTCGTCGGATACGATCTTGTAGTTTAGGGCCTGGTTGATGTGCTCCATACACACCATCATGAGCTTCGCGCAATACCTGCTTTGCTTCATCGCCAGCAAGACAACGCAAGAGTAAACCGTCGTAGGTCCGTTGATAGAGAGTCTTGGTGGTCTAATTATAGTAGAACCGAAGAGATCGTCGGCGAATACTCGTAGCCTCCTTAGGATCTTCAGGAAGTATGTCGTGAACTACGAAATCGATGAAGCGAGCTCTCCAATCTTCATTGATAACATTGACTTCGGCGAGATTACTGTACTCAATGTTGCGATTATTTTCGATACAGAACAACTCTCTATTGGAAACAACAACCACTTGTTGTCTCTTGACGGGAATTGCTAAGACTGCTGCGAGATTAGCCAAAGCATCTGCCTCAGTGTTACAAGCTCGTCGAACATATTCAATGAAGAAAGCTTTAAATGATGTCGCCATGTAAATTGCAGCTTCATGATAGGGCACTAGATCTTGATGGCGAACTTCATATGTTCCTCTAACCTGATTGACAACCAGTTTAGAATCGCCGTAGACTTCAAGATATTGGACTTTCAACTGTTGAGCAAGGCATTGTATTCAGCCACATTGTTAGAGCATGGCTGATCTAAGGAGTAAGCTCTTTGGATAGCTAATCCTTCTGGAGAGACTAGAACAATTCCAACTCCTGCGACAATGGTCCCATTGGGTCCGATCCGGGATGCTCCGTCGAAGAATAGACGCCAGGTAGGAAATTCTTCAAAGATCATGTTTGATTCCAATGTTTCATCTGGAATTTCATCATAAAGCTTAGATGTTTCCGGAACAGGATGAGCTGCTAAAAAGTCAGCCAGTGCTTGACCTTTAACGGACTTTTGCGGAACATAAACAATGTCATATTGGGCTAGCAAAATGGCCCATGTAGCCAGTCGAGAATTGAGTGTGCTAGGCTTCTTCATCAGTACCCGAAGAGGATTAACTCGGGAAATGACGTGAATGGTTTGGCCGATGATATAATGCCGAGTCTTTTGAACATCGAACATAAGAGCTAAGCATTCTTTCTCAACCGGACTATAACGGTGTTCAGCACCAATCATAGTACGACTAAGATAGTAGATGGCTTGTTCATGGCCTTCTTTGTTCTTCTGGGCAAGTAAAGCACCCAATGAATGATCCATAGCACGGACATACATTAAGAACGGTATGCCTGAAATTGGTGGCACCAAGACTGGTGGGTTCATGAGATATTGCTTTATATCATCAAATGCTCGTTGACATTCTTCAGTCCAAATGAAAGATACACCTTCATTAACTGGGTAAATGGTCTGCAGCGTCCAGACAGATTTGAGATAAATCTCCTGATGTACGCAAGTCGACCTTGGAATCCTCGTAGCTCTTTTAGGTTGCGTGGAGGACGTATCTCTTGAATGGCTTTGATCTTCTCGGGATCCACGTGTATACCCTTAGAGGTAATGACGAAGCCGAGAAATTTACCACTAGAGACACCCAAGAATGACTTGGTGGGATTCATTTTAAGTTGATGTTGGCGCATTTGATTGAAGATAGTTCTTAAATCTTGGATGTGATCTTCCTTTAGACGACTCTTGACAGCAATATCGTCAACATAGCATTCGGCAGTCTTGCGTAAATGATCTCGAAAGATGGTACTCATAGCTCGTTGGTAAGTGGCACCAGCGTTCTTGAGACCAAATGGCATCACTGTGTAGCAGTAGACTCCGCGAGGAGTACGGAAAGAAGTGTGTTTTTCATCTTCAGGATTCATCCGAATTTGATTGTATCCGGAGAATCCATCCATGAAGGATATCCTTTCGAACCCACAAGTGTTATCGATCATGACGTCTGTAATAGGGAGAGGAAACTCATCTTTTGGACAGGCTTCATTAAGATCCCGAAAGTCGATGCAAACTCGAACTTTGCCAGTTTTCTTCAAGACTGGAACAACGTTAGCTACCCAATCAGGATGTTGTTCTTCTCGAATAAAGCCACAAGCTATGAGCTTTTTGACTTCATCATCAATTGCGTCCATCATTTCTGGCTTGAACCGCCTCCGCTGCTGTTTAACTGGCTTTGCATTAGGTAAAATATTCAGCTTATGAGTGGCAATTTTGGGATCTAAACCTGGCATGTCTTCATAACTCCAGGCGAAGACATCAATGTATTCTCGAATAAGAAGAATTATTTCTTGCTTATCTGCCTCTGGAAGGTTCTTGCTGATGAATATCGGACGAGGTGACCCGTCTTCTCCCACGTCAATTTGAACCAATTGATCTTCGGTAGGAGGTTCCCGTTGTTCGAATCGGAGTTCCCATTGGGTATCCATTCGTCGAGCCCAAGGATCTGTTTCGGGATTTTCTTCGATATCTTCGTCATAACCTTCTGGAAGTTCAGCGAAGACCATGTTAGAAGATACAATCAAACGATGCACTTGGCCGATACTGGTGTCAGAATCCCAAGATCTGGAATCAGGAGAGTTAAAGCGCTCCTCACTATCAGACTCGGAGGCTGCTGGAGATAAAACCGGAGGTGAAGTATATCCGAGACCTCTTTTCGTCCTGCTGTAATACATCTCTGACTTTCCTTTCGGAACAACCGTACGGATAGGAGTTCGTCTGCCTTTACCGTAATTGAGGCCATTCTTGAAGTCATAACCCATCTTTCGGATGATGTCTTTTGATTGTTGACTATAACGACGAAGTTGGAGACGTCCCATATCGTTATTTTTGCTATCATCTGTATAGCTGAATTTTTGTTCTGGCCCTTTACTAAAAAGTATTGGACTCTTACCTCTCTTTCGAGAAGGGACAACAAAATATGAGTCATCTGGATGTTCAAATAATACTTCCGTCTGAAGGGATTGTACGACTCCTATTGTAAATGACTAAAGCAGTCTAGCATATCCAAATAGCATTTAGTATGATAAATGACATCAGTATACTGGAAAGTAGATGCTTTTTCATTGATTTGTACATCCATATTTACAACAGGACCTTTAGCCTTAGCCGGCTTGGTCAGATCGATTACAAGAGGAGGATCAGAAGAGGAAGGAGTTTTAGGCTTGTTGCGACGAAGGTCGATAACAAGCAGCTCAGAAGAGGTGAGCTCCCTTTGATCTTTGTTACGACGGAGGTCGATAACCAATGGCTCAGAAGAGATGAGCTCCTTTTGATCTTTGTTACGACGTAAGTCGATAACCAGTGGCTCAGAAGAGGTGAGCTCCCTTTGATCTTGATTATCACCAGTCGATTGCTTCTGGGCTGGCAGATGAATAGCTAGTGGTTTGGAGGATTGAGGATGAGAGACACGCCCTTTGACAGGTATGATGAGAGTGTCACTGGGCACTGCTTCCTGTTCTTCTTCATCGTCCATGGCTAATACCACCTTCATAAACTCTTCTTTGTACATGCGAGCGTCGTTGCAATATGCTTCGACGCCCTTGAAAGGGTAGAGATCCGCAACTTCTTTTTGGACTTCCCCTTTGTCATCGACGTATTTGAAGCATTGATGGAGAGTAGAAGGAACAATGTTGTGTTCATGCAGGAATGGTCTCCCCAGAAGAGCATTGTAGGAACAACCATGGTTGTCTATAATGTAGAAGGTCACCTTCGTACGAAGATTGCCAATTTGGAGTTTTAGGCGTATCTTGCCTAAAGGTTCACTTCTTCCCTGGTTGAATCCCAGAATGGTGGTGATAGTGCCTGAGAGGCTATGCACTGGAATCTTCAGAGCATCCAACATAGTCTTAGGCATGATACTGAGTGCTGACCCTGGATCTATCAGAATACGATCGACCTTCATGGAGTCGACGTATCCTGTAAAGTAGAGAGGACGGTCATGTCGATTGTCTTCCATTAACATGTCATCTTGTGTGAAAGTAATATTTGGAATTAATTCCAGCACACTATGACAGTGGAGACAAGAGACAGGTTCTGATTCAGGTTTCTTGAGAAGAGTTAAGCAAGTGTCTGCCTGCATCAAAGCCTCACTCAGTGTTTCTCGAGTCTCTTTAGAGAGGCGTAACAGCTCGAAGATGGACAGCCTAGCCGGTGTGTTGGCCAGTTGAGCCAATATGTCAAAGTTATATGGCTTTTCAAGTCCAGAGGGGGATGACTTCTTCAAAACTTTGTCGAAGCGGACTTGTTGTTTGCCTTTGTCGGCTGCTGCCGGTTTAGGAGGAATGGGTTCTACAACCGGTGAGGATGCAAAAGGGATGTCCTCAGTAGAGACAGGTTGCACTGGAGCAGACTCAGAAGAAGAAGCAGGGTTTTCTTGAGTTTCGGGAAATTCCCGTAAATAGGCTTTCCCTGACCTGGTGCCCAGCAGGATTTCCTCTTCAACTATGGGGTCAAAAGACACCATATTGCAGATCTTTGTTCTGCCCTTGGAGCGGTCTTTTTGCTTAGACGAGGAAGGAGCCTCGAAGTCTGCAACAAGGTCAGGGTGGATCCACATAATCTCACCGTTATCAAGGGATAAGGAGACGAGACCTTCACTCCGTGGAGGGGGGAGATTCTCGATCTTCAGAGTGGCCTTGGGGATAGGGATGGCACCATGCTGTACCATCTGTGGAGGGAAGTTACCGAACTGTACTGAGACCATGTTCGCGGTAACAGTCTTCTCATCTTGTTGAAGGGTGACAACACCAGCGTTGACTAACTCTTGAATCTTGCCTTTGAGCACATAACATGCTCGAGTGGGATGACCAATGAACCTGTGATAAACACAATATTTGGGATGATCAGTCTTACCGACCTCGTCAGGCTTCTTCGGGTCTGGGAGTTGGAGCTTATTGCTTTTGATCAAGCAATCGAAAATGCTCACGGTGTCGTTCTCGTCAAAGGAGTACTCTACTTTCGGACGAGGTTCCCTTGGTGGAGGGGCAGAAGGAGTAGAACTAGACGTAGGTGGAGCCACGTTGACAGCCAGAGATTCTTTGCTCTTCAAATTGATGTTCAAAGTTTCTTTACCCTTGCGGTTGTTCTGGCGATTACCGCTACTAGATGTCGGGTGTTCATCCCGGTCGGGGTTAGACATGTGTACCCCCAACTGCTTGAACTTGTCACGCTAACTTCAACTGCTTTAGCATTGACAATGAATGATGGCCAGTCTTGAAATTGAGTTGACCCCGTCCACATGCTGATAATAGGCAAAAGATTTGCCTTGCAGGTATCTATAGTTACAGCGGCCAGAGTTCCAGGAGGCATCTTTAATGCTTCTCGGCGGAATCTTTCAATGAAACTCTCAGCGGTTTCATTATGTCTTTGTTTGATCTTGTTGAGGGCCGACATGGTCATGTCGTTGATTCCCTCGTAGAATCGCTCCAAGAAGATTTGTTTAAAACCCGAGAAAGAGGTGATACAGCCATCAGGCAAGCTCCTGTACCAATCGTATACTACACCGGCTAAACAGCCGACGAATACCCTGGTAAGAAGAGCGTCATTTGGCTGAAGTTGAACAGTCATTACCTCAAAGTGGTTAATGAACTGACTCGGAGAAGTGCTGCCGTCAAACAGCGAAATTGTGGGAATCTTGTACTTTGGAGGGAATGGGACTTCCTTCCATTCAACCGGATAGGGTTGTTTGATCCCCAATCTCTGTAAATTGTCCTTCTCTTTAAAAGCCTCGAATTGAGTGCGCAAGAGTTTGACAGCTTCATTAGCATCCTCTGATAATGAAGAAGGAGCAGGCTGAATTATAGTGCTAGGGGGAGGAACAGCGTGGTAAGTACTACCCCCAGCTCCTGACTGACTGGGTGTGGTTGAATTTGTACAGGGGGTATTTGAGGAGATACTACCCCCAGACCTGCATTGACAGGCACCAACAATGCTATAATCTCAGGATTTGCAGCAGGTGCGGTCGATGGTACTGTATGTTGGGCCACGATAATAGAATGCATACTTGCGACCATTTCAGCCATGGTCTTCAGCTTATTCTCCAGTGCAGCTATTCGTTGTTCTTGATTTGCTGAACTAGAAGCATCTGGGTTTTCAGTGACAACATAAGCTGTCACTTCTCTAGGTACAGTAGAAGACACTGTCTGTTCAGAACTTTCGCTGTATGTATCATAATCAGAGAAGGAATCATCTCCTGAATGAGAAATAGGAAGATGACCAGAGGAATCTTGGAGAAGATTCCTATGACCGATTGTGTCTCGACTTCGGGATCGGGTGTGTCGAAATACTCCTTCAGCAGATTCTTGGAGTAAATCTAAGTGCCGATGGCTGGGTTTACGGGGCTTGCCGTGTTTGAAGCACCTTCTATCCCCAGTGTCTCGAGAAGCCAGGTTGACGGAAGCATACAACATTTCGTCTTCGTCTTCTGACATTGGTTCAGAAGTTGCAAAATTCAGACGATCGAAGACAGATCGTTTTGTTGTCTGGCAACAGCACTTGATGACAATCTTGTGATTACAATGGCGTTCAAGTGGTTGAACTGGAGGTGTTGAGATATTGTCCCGCTTTTGCTTGAGGTGCTCTCGGAGGTCAGGAACAATGACGGGACGAGAAGAAGTTTGAGGGACGTATTCTTTGACAACATTCGGAACATGGTTCCGGCTCTTCAGATGTTTTGTCCCGTGAGTATACAGGGAAGTACTCACTTCGTTAGCATAGGTATCAGGATTTTTCATCCTGGAAGTTTGCCTCTGATGCAGGTTCATCTTCGGCATTGGCTGCTTGCGTTTCGCCGAAGTTGATGTAGACCGAGATCTATTGAGATAAACCCGGAGATCAGCGAACTCACCCCCAGGGGTTTCTGTCTGAGACACCAGTAATTTCCCCTGCTTTGAGCGGGACATCCGAAGAGTTGGGAGATCTTGGAAATGTGCAACAGGAGTAGGCAAGATGCCTCTTTGATCAATGTTCTTCCCTTTAGCAAGGAAAGTTTTTGTACTGTTTAGTGCCGAGGCACATTCAGATGGATCTTCTGCGGTAAAAATCGGAGAAGACTGAGAAAAGACCAAAGGGCCTTTTCCTTTATTTTGTAAAGAAGGGTTGGCTAAAGAGCGTTTCCCTCTGTTGTTTTCCGAGTTCTGGACTGCGGAAGACTGAGAAAAGACCAAAGGGCCTTTTCCTTTGTTCTGAGGAGGAGGAGGAACAGTCAACAGACTACCCCCAGTGGATTGCGCTGGAGCAACATGGTGCTTGGGAAGAGGAGCAGAATCTTTCCCCTTGCTGTGAGAATAAGGGAGATTAGCCAAAGGGCTATCCCTATTAGACTGCGCTGGAACAAGAGGGGTAGCCACCTGCGCTCGGGTTGAGGCAGCAGTAGGCGCCTTGGCCGATTGCGCCCGAGAGGATTTGACAGATGGCCTTTTGGCCACAGAAACTCCAGGAGTTGCAGCTTGCGCAGCAGGAGTTTTGGTCCCAGAAGGCTTAAGTTGCATTCTGGTTGAAGGGGCAGTTGATTGCGCAGGAGCAAAAGTTGCCGTAAGTTGCGCTAGGGGAAGAGGAGTCTTGCACTTTGCCCGAGTAGCATAGGAAGTGGCTTGTACAGAGGCAGGAGAAGAAGTATGCTGCGCCTGGGCAGTAGAAGCATTGGCTTGCGCTTTGGCAGCGCTGGTGGTGTTTTGCGCAAGGACAGAAGTGGCTACTGGTTCCTTGGCAGCAGAGACAGCAGACTGCGCAGAGGACTTCGGAGTCCACACTGAATGGACCTTGCTTTTGGCAGAGGCCACAGTGCGACGAGTAGCCCCACAGTTGATCATCGTTTCGTAGGCAGTCTGGTTGACCTTCACAACCAGCGTCTTCTGCGTCTTTCCGATAGACGCAACGTCACATTGAGTTGTTACTTCCTCGTCGGAGGAGAAAGTCGTCCCCAGCAGAGTCGTCATTTTGTTTGCTAAAACAAAAGTCTTGGTTTCACAAACTTTGTAAGAAGATTACAATTGAATTCTGGGAAAGTACAACTATAGGAATCCGATCTGAAGACGATCGCTTTATCCCTTGGACGATGTGAACTTTGAAGACGATAGCCTCTGAAGAATGCAGCAGCACTTGGACAAGAACTCCTGATCTCTGATGATAATAATGATCTGATCATCCGATCCCCTTAATGAAGGACTTGAAACTCTATTTATAGAGTTCTAGAAATAACTAATTTGTAGTTATTCTGGATTACGCATGATGAACTGCGCTGGCAACAGACTGCGCAGACTGCAAACTGTGCTGGCCTATTGGGCAGTTGCTCGATCGTGGGCTAACTGTATTCAGACGCGTGGCATTGTTTGATTGAAATGCGCTTGGTCGTGTACAGGCGGTTGCCACGTGGCGAGCAATTGATGGCATGTAAGCCACGTAATAAATGTCAGTTATTTGATGAATTGCGCTAACCGAATAGCGCTAGCTTCAGACTGCGCTTCCTTCTAGTCACTGGACAGCGCTAGGATTCAGACTTGGTCAAACTGCGCTGGGGTTGGACTGGCAGATTGCGCTGAGGTTGTACAGCTGTTCTTGAGCGCTGTGCTGCACAAGAAACGAACGGACTCCTCGTTTTTCGGGCTGTCAGAAGATCCGATCTTTGTCAGGTAATGATGGCATTGCCACGTCAGCGTAGCGCGCTCTGGTGGTAGCGCAGTTCAGCTCGCGCGTTCGATTTGTAGCGCAATTTGTTTCCTGCGCAGTCCATTTAAAGGGTGCGTTGTTGAGAATTCTCTGCCTATTTGATAGATGCAACTTGATTTTTAGGACATACAGTGTAGATACCGGCAGTACCGATATACTGCGACAACCAGGCGACTGCAGCAGTGGCATCGAATGACCTCTTCAATGGCAAGAAGAGGACTGTGTGTCTAAGGCACATGACGGTAAATGATCTTATTAAAAGAGGAGTCATTGCCATGGTTGATGTTCGGAGCCAAGAGAATCTGGCAGATCCGTTCACCAAAGGTCTCAAGCGCCAGCTGGTCGATAACACATCATGTAAAATGGGCTTGAAGACACTCTGATATTGTGTCTTTGTAATTCTACTATAAAGTTTTATGCTATTAGTTCAAAGAGAAATCTACTAAGCATCTAGCTTTTAGTTCAAAGAAGGACCATTGACTGGAAGAATATCAGGAGTAGTGGATAATCCTTTGGTATACTGCGGGGTCACGGACCTAGAACCACTGTTAGTGGACAATCCTTTAGATATTGCGGGGTCACATACCCAAAACCACTGTTAGTGGGCAATCCCTTTGGAACATTGCGGGGTTTCAGACCCATAACTACTGTAAATAGGTAATCATTTGGGACGTTGTAGAGTTATGAACCCAGAACCACTATTTGTCTACTGTTTGTTCTTTGTATAGAACAAAGTCCTGTGGGAGGATGGCTTGGAAGCCTTAATGAGTTCTCAGGTATTTGGGATGTCTGACGTGCTTTACAGGAAGCACGGGTAGCACAACAATACAAAGGAGCGTAGTACTCCATGCTAAAGTGGGGTGGCACCACATGAGGTACCTAGTGAGGGTAAAATCTCGGCTTCGGGCCAAGTTACAGCGGTGTAGTACCGCACATAGGCAAGAGGGCCTAATGTTGTATAATAAAGAGTGGTAGGCAGTACTACAAATAGGTTGGGCCTCGTGTTATAGTGGGTGACACCACATAAGGCAGTGCCTCGGCTCGGCAAGCTATGTCACGGCGGCGTAACACCGCAAAGAAGCGAAAGGCTTCATGCTGGGTAGTTTGGCACTACAAAGAGGCTGGGCCTCATGCTACAGGTGGCATGACACCACATGAGGCAGTGCCTCGGCTTTGGGCCATGCATAGCGGTATAGCACCGCAAAGAAGCAAAGGGCTTCATGCCAAAGACTCTTTAAAAGAACTCATCTAGAATGTATGGATAGAGATATAGGCCGTTTCTTGAGGGAAATCTTGTAGACACCCAAGATACATACACCGAAACCAGGCTGGCACAAGACTTTTAATGTGCAGCCAGAAGCACAGTTGATGTCATTTTGTGAGTGGAAAGAATTACAGTTATGGTGCAGAATTCAAGGCTTAGTCCATTCTTGTATCATGCTGTTTATTTAACCCATGCGGGAAGATTCAAGTCGTAGTGACATCTATCCTAATGCATGATGGACAGTCACTGTGGGGAACGCTCAACCCATATATAGAGATATGTGGGGGATTGTTGGTGTTTTGCCTTAAAGACTAGAAAGATAGTCCCATATTGCCTAGGCCAAATGGATTGTATCTCTATATAAATCTCTGCTTGTGTTGAGAGAATCACATGAGGTGTGGAGAGGCACATGGGTGCCATGTGGGAGTATTTTTCTAAAGGAAAGAAGGCTAACTCCACAAACAAGCATTCATACTTTTTGTCATGCTCATGAGATTATTTCTCTATGGAGCTAAGCCCCGAAGCGACTCAGACTTGGCCTCGGGCTCGGGCTCGGACTCGGGCTCAAGGGCGCAAAGTGGCGCTTTGTTCACGCACTTTGCACTTAGCACGTCAGCATCGACGCTTGGCGCTTTATGCGCTATTTGATGCGCTCGTCTTATGCGCGAGTCGCATGCGTAGGCGCATGGTCAGGGGCATGAGCAGGAGCATGTGTAGGGGCATCGTGGGCTAAGCGCAGCTATGCGCGTATGCGCACATGCGCTGCTGCATTGCTACGCTGCTGTGTTACTGGGCGCTTGCGGTGCTGCGCGTCTGTGCTGCTGCGCAGTTGCGTGCAGGCGCACGGGCTGACGGGCTGAGTGGGCGCTGGGGCGCAGGTGACGTATGATGTGGCTGATTGGAAGATTTGAGCGGTTATGGAAAGATTGACTCAATTATTCAGATCCATATTTTGTGGGATTTGAATTTAATTCATCAAGTCTTTCCATTATTCGCTCATATCTTTTAGCAATAAGTTACGGCCAGCATTAGAGATTAGGGTTTCGGCCCAACTCTATAAATACTCTCTTCGGCCTTCATTGAGGATTATACAGAAATTAAGAGACGAAAAGAGTTGCGCCGCCGCTGCCATTAGAGTTCAGCGAGTTCAAGAAAGGAGGTGATAGCGAACGTTCCAGAAGTTCTTTTGAACTTGCTGGTTCCTGGGAGCAGATCGCAGTAGGACGAATCTTGCTTTGAGCAACGGTGATCTTCATCACCCCGGCAAAGTTGTCTTCATCAACTCCGGTTCTCACAAAGAGACCGAGTAATCAACCTCATATCTCACAAAGAGAGCGAGTATTCATTTCCGTGTCTCACTAATGGATCGGAATTTCCATCTAAGATCTGTTTCAGGAATAACACATTTCCTTTCCTAATTGGCTGAAACATACCAGTTTCACGCGATACTTAGGACCTTGATAAAACTAACGACCCTCCTAGGCTTAGTTTCCTTATTGGTTGGGTAGTTACAACTAAATGAATGAAAGGTTGAACAACTAGTTTTTTGAACAGTCATCTGATTCATGGGCTAAAGAAGACATGGTGCTCAAACCATTGCCATGTAGGACCGTTGAGCACCTCTAGAGGGGGGAGGGGGGGGGGGGGGGGGTGAATAGAGTATGTGCGTGTGCAGCGAAAATAATCACCAATTAAAATTTTTAAGCAGTTTATAACTATGGCAGTAATAAAGAGACATAATTGTAAGTGCAGCAAGCGATAGAAAATCAAACTCAGTGAACGCCGCGATATATACTGGTTTTCCTCTGAGACGACTAGTCCAGTCGCAGGTACTCTTGTCCGCTGTTAATCTACTATTCACAAGCTAATTGAGAGCTTGCAGTCTCTTTACAACACCGTGCTTGGTGACAAGTGCACGACTGACTTCACAACACCGTGCTTGGTGACGAGCGCACGACCGACTCCGAAAACTGAGATGTTTTCTGAACTTGAGAAAACCTCTTTACAACTCTGTAAACTAAAGACTCTAAATCGAACAAATGTTACTGGCTTTGGCTAAGAAATGTATAGGTGGAATGTGAAAGCTTTAGATCGCTGAAAAACACTTTAGATATAGATAGAGAGAAGAGTGAATGAGTGATTTGAAATGAAAAATTCTCTTCTATTTATATGTGTTTTTAGGGACCGAACTCGGACAGAGTTCGGGCAGAGTTTGGATGCGTAGATCTCGCAGACGAATGTTGTATGCAGATTTGGAGGCAACTGATATTTGAATTTGAGTAGACCGAATTCGGGCCGAACTCGGCCTGAGTTCTGTCAATTCAGAACATAGATATTGGGACCAAATTTGCATAGTATTTGTGGCTTTTTGGATACGTGGAGCTAAGATAAATGGGTAGGCTTTTTAGATAAGTGGACTGTAGATAGCCTAAGCCAGTAATATCCGATCGATTTTACATTCTATGTCCTAGACTCAATAAAGAATAAAATACAAAATAAAATGTAAATGACTCGATCTGATTCCGATTCAATTTGCTTTTGGATGACGACTTGAGTGCTTGTTGTAGATGCAATACACTCTTCGATATTGATTTCACTTGTCCTGAAATGTTAGCAGCAGTTCGTATATTTTGTGTATCGACTTAAGTTATCGTTGATTATCAAAATCAGGTGTGACCATTAGGCAATGGGCCAACAATCTTTCCCATGTTAATAATTGACAAACTTCAGTTTATACCAAAATATAGCTAATATATAAATTTGAAATAATATACCTGACTTGTTCTCGTTTGAATTATTTTTGAAATTTTGGTATTGCTCTTCTCCCCCTTTGTCATGTACAAAATGTGTAGCTCCCCCGTAATGTGTGAAGCCAACAATTTATAAAACATTATAGACAAAGACAAAGAAACAGAGTAATAACCACAATATACAAGTCACAGCATAAGTAGAACTAGTAGCAGTGAACTAAAAGACTGAAATATCATAAACTGAACTGAACTGAAGTACATCAAAAAGTGCATAGAAAGTCATAACTATGAAAGTTTATGACTATGAAAAAAATACTAGATAAAGTCAACTATAACAGTTTAGACCGGTACAAAAAGCAACTACAAAGATCATCATCTCTAGCAAATAAAACTCAAAAATACTAAACTGAAGCCCACATCACATCTGTGTGTCATCATCTCCAGGAGCAGTAGGTGGCTGGGGATCAAAGTAGGCAGTGGTAGGATCAAAGTGCTGGAAAGTAGTCTCATCATCAAACCTCGGTCTAGCAAAACTGGGATGATGGATCATGTGAACTGGATGTGCAGGGTCATGCGCCAAACTCCAGTGAAGATCAGCTATGTTGTTCCGCAACACCTGTGCCTGTGAGGTGTGTCGGAACTCTGCATCAACATAACTTTGATGACGTTGTCCCGAGAGGGTGACAAACTCATCAAAGCGCTGATAACGTTGCTCAGAGAGAGCAACAAAGTCATCGAACCGCTGATAGAAGTGCAGGTCAAAGCCTGGAGCAGAAGCAGCCGGAGCAGGGGCATCTGTACCATCAGCAGGAGCATGAGCAGGAGAAGGCTCAGCACCGGGTGGAGGAGGTGGGTTAGGATAAGTCCTGGATCTAATCAGCTCAGAAGATGTGGAAGAATAGGGACACAAGGCAAGATTGATTCCGAATCTTCTAAAGATAGCTGCTAGATGCATGGGATATAAAAGGTTACACCCCGGACGCCTATAATTGATCATCCGAGCTATAAAGGTCTTGGGAACAGAAAATGGAACACCGAAATGCAGATGATACATCGCGGACATCTCATAAAACGTGATCTCATCAGAAGATCCCGTTTTGGGAAGCAAAGCGGAGAAAATAAAGCGATGTAATTCATAGAAATTTTGATTAAGGTGCTTTGAGTACACTCTACCGTTTCGAGGAACAGGTCTAGGGTGACACATAGCCGACTTGAAAGAATCAAGGGTAACACCTTTCGGAAATTGAACATGATGAATATCAACCAAAGTTTTGCCGACATCCGGCATGTGAAAGTATTCACTAATGTCGGTTGAGTTAAATTCAATCTCATGACTACCGACACAAGAATAAATCTTACCGTTGTCCTTAACTTGCATATTGCAATAGAACATACAGACAACATTGTCATATATGTTATCAGCGGTTTCAAAGAAGTCACGGAGAGAAAGTCTTTCAAAAACATGAGCGTATTTCGAAAATATAGTAAAATTTACCGAACGTCCTGAACAAATGTCTCTACCATGAAAAGAGTCAAACCAAGCAATTGAATATTCTCTAGAAGGAAAGAATGCAAAATCATAATCCTCGTCGTCAGTAGGAAGAACGGGACTGAAAATGCTAACATGTTCATACTCTGAAGTTAAAGATGAACCCGCTTGGGAAGCAACTTTCTTCCTCTTGTGGAGCTTAGGAGCCATAGAAAATAAGAGAGGAAGAGAAGATAGATACCTCAAAATAGTGGAGAATCGGAGGATACTACAAAAATACTGTTTATTAACGGCGAATATTAGCGACGAAAGTTTTTCGGTCGCTATATAGCGACAGACTAGCAACGAATTAGCGACTGATGTTTTATGCAAAATTAGTTATTCATATACGTCGCTATATTCGTCACAAATCTGTCGGTAAGATTTTACCGACTGATTACCGACGGAATATTCCGTCGCTGGCCACGATTAAAACCATCACAGTACCGCTTCATGTACACTCTCAAAATTTTCAACCCCAAAATTTTCCCCCCAACTTGACCCCCTCAGCGACCGACCCCGTCCCCTCCTCCTCCCTCGGCGACCGAGCCCCGACCCCTCCTCCGCCTCCCTCGACGACCGGCGTCCCCTTCGCCCTCCTCCTCCCTGTTCCTCTCTCGGCGGCCGACGAACCCGACCCCCCTCCTCTGCCTCCCTCGGCGACCGACGACCCCCTCGTCCTCCTCCTCCCTGCTCCTCCCTCGGCGACCGACGAACCCGACCCCCCTCCTCCTCTGAAAGTCCTCTTCTCCTTCCTCATTGTGAGATTTCTGAACCTATTTTTTTATTTCCAGAATTTATTTCAGTAAAAATAGGGTTTTTTATTTCCTGAATTTATTTTTCTGAATTTATTTCAGTAGAAATAGGGATTAAATAAGCATTTCAGTAGAAATAGGGATTTGGGATTAAATTCCCATTTCAGTAGAAATAGGGGGGGAATATAAATTTAGATTTTGGTGTTGGACACGTATAGACACAATACATTGGACTTGGACACGAGCACATTATATATTGGTATCGAGCACGATACATTGGACTTGGACACGAGCACATTGGACTTGGACATTGGACTTGGACACGATTCATTGGACTTGCATTATTAATCTAGGTTTATGTATGTATTCCCTCTCTCCTAACATATACTTCATAGGAATGGTCTGATACCGATTTCGATATCGATACTCATAGGAATGGTATGATACCGATTTCGATATCGATACTCACAGGAATGGTCGATATTACCGACTTCGATATTGATACTTATAGGAATGGTGTGATACCGATTTCGATATCGATACTCATAAAAATGGTCGATATTACCGATTTCGATATCGATACTCATAGGAATGGTATGATACCAATTTTGATATCGATACTCATAGGAATGGTCTGGTACCGATTTCAATATCGATACTCATAGAAATGGTCGATATTACTGACTTTGATATCGACACTCAGGAATGGTGTGATACCGATTTCGATACTGATACTGTTAACCTTGGTTGTTACAATTAGGTACTAAATTAATTTTTACTTGTATTTACCCAATATATGGTACATGGTGCATAATTAGTTTGAACAATGAGTCGATATTTAGTTGACCGTTCGTGGATGTACAATCGGCGACATGAGAGCAAGATTGGTTTGACGGATGATTTCAAGGCGGGTGTCGAGGAATTTCTGAGATACGCCAGTAGCCAACCTTATTTCATGGACGGAAGGCTCATAAAGTGCCCTTGTGTTGTCGTAATATACCATTCAGAGAAGTAGATCTCGTGAGAGAGCACCTCTACAAGAAGGGTTTCGTACCGAACTACAACGAGTGGACGGCTCAAGGAGAACCTTTGGTTCCACAATATCAGTCCTCCTTCAATACGGAGGTGGGAGACCCCACTCTTGGAGACCACTTCCAATATCGACATCGAAACTTGGCATGTGAGTTGGTATTTGATGCGGCTTGTGCCGATCCAAGTTTTGATCCGGAGGATCCGAATCCTGTTGCAAAGGAGTTCTATGATATGTTCAACCATGCCGATACTCCGTTATATCCGGGTTGTGATTCTCATCCTGTCCTGTCGGTGGTGATGCGGTTGTTGAACCTCAAGTCTGATTTTAACTTACCGCAAGAATGCTACGACCGGATAATTCAGTTTGTTAGAGAGTTGCTGCCAAAAGGAGCGAAGTACTTGCCAGAAAACTTTTACAAGTCGAAGATGATGATACAAAAACTCGGATTAGGCTACGAAAAGATAGATTGTTGCCAAAACGGCTGCATGTTGTACTACAAGGAGAACAATGATAAAGACAAATGTATTTTCTGTCACGAGGACCGGTACAAGCCCATTCGGGGTAAAGAAAAATCAATTGCACGAGCAAGGTTCCGCCCCTACAAATACATGCAGTTTTTGCCGATCATAAAGATGCTACAGAGGATGTATATGTCCTCGAATATTGCAGAACACATGACATGGCATAGTAAAGAGCGAAAGATGGATGAAGGAGAATTATCTCATCCATCTGATGGAGAGGCATGGAAGCATTTTGATCGATGTCATCCTGGATTTGCTGCAGAGCCTAGGAATGTTCGGCTGACTTTATGTTCTGATGGATTCACTCCTTTCGGACAGTCGGGGGCTCATTACTCTTGTTGGCCGATGATTTTGACCCCTTACAATCTACCACTGTGGATGTGCATGAAGACTCCTTATATGTTCTTGACACTTATCATACCCGGTCAAAAAAAAAAAAACCAAAAAAGAACATCGATATCTACTTGCAGCCATTAGTGGACGAGTTGAAACAATTGTGGCAGTTCGGCGTTCAAACGTATGATATATCGATGGAGCAGAACTTTCAGATGAGAGCAATGTTGATGTGGACTATCAATAATTTTCCAGCATACGAAATGTTATCTGGGTGGAGTACTAATGGTATTATGTCTTGTCCGATATGTATGAAAAATAGTAAGGCATTCCGCCTTCAGAATGGAGGAAAAGCTTCTTTTTTTTATTGCCATCGTTAGTTCCTTCATGTCCTATCCATGGAGAAGGAACATGGACGCCTTTAGAGCTGGTAAACATGAACTAACTCCTCCCCCGTTGAGATTGACTGGAGATATTGTTTGGGCAGAGATAGAGGATTTGCCGACTGTAAAGGAAGATCCGAGATCAGGCCATCACTTAGAAGGATTCAGACATAGCCATAATTGGACGAAGCGGAGTATCTTTTGGGACTTACCTTATTGGAAGGACAATCTCATAAAACACAATCTTGATGTCACGCATATTGAGAAAAATGTATTCGACAATATCTTCAATACGGTGATGGATATCAAGGGAAAAACGAAAGACAATTCCAAAGCTAGAAAGGACTTGAAAATTATTTTCAGGCGTCCAGAGTTGCATCTAACACGAAGATCCAATGGTAACTGGGTCAAGCCCTCAGCACCATTTACACTGAGTAGGGATGATAAATTGATAATATGCAATTGGATTACAAAGTTGAGATTCCCTGACGGTTACGTGTCGAATCTGGCAAGATGTGTCGATCTCAACGAACGCAAGCTGATAGGGATGAAGAGTCATAATTGCCACGTGTTCATGGAGCGTTTACTTCCTATCGCTCTGAGAGAGATGTTGCCTTCTCAAGTATGGGATCCGCTGGCCGAGTTGTCTATATTCTTTAGAGATTTGTGTTCAAGTAAGTTGACGGTGCAACATATGTTTGAACTTGAGGAGAAGATTGTATTGACATTGTGCAAATTAAAAAAGGTGTTTCCCCCCGGCTTTTTTGATAGTATGAAACATTTGCTGATTCATCTTGCATACGAAGCACGTATCGGTGCTCCCGTCCATTATCGATGGATGTATCTATTTGAGAGGTATAAAATATTTAATTATCTAGTACTAATAATTATTTTATTCAAACAGTTCTAATATTGAATATATTATTTATAGATATCTACATCACCTGAAGAAGAAGGTGGGCAATAAGGCTCATGTAGAAGCTTCGATATGCAAAGCATATATTATTGATGAGGTCTCAAACTTCTGCTCAATCTACTTCGATACTCATGTCAGAACAAACTGGAATAGAGCACCAAGAAATGATGAATGTAAGGTCGATGAACCGAATCGTGGGATCCGCACTATCTTTAATGTTGGTGGCAAGCCTACAAGTGCTTCTAAATTACGGTGGTTGGAGGATGATGAGTTTGAAGCCGCTCATCGGTATATCTACCTAAATAGTGGTATAGAGGAGATGGAAGATATAGAGAAGTGAGAGACATAATTTTCCTACGTTATACTCCAATTTTTAGAGCTGAGATAAAAATAGAGAGACCTAGCATTGATGATGATGATCTTGCTAGAGAGGTTGACAGAAAATTTTCGTCGTGGTTCCATAACTATGATCTTGCTGGGACTAGTCAGCCACCGACGCGGCTGTGAGAAACGACTTGTGGATACAAGCCGTCGGTAGAGGGAAAGGGGGCAGCGTGTACTGTACCGGATCGTTGGTATCCCAGCCGTCCGTTTATTCCAGAGCCCCTCTACCTCCACCACCACAGACCGACGATACTGCTGACGCCTACACTTTGCGGCAGATTACACAGATTTTGGTGGGCCTACAGTGTAGTGCCCCGTCCCTACCTCGTGCCCCGTTTCCGTCTACGGGGTGCGCGAGAAAGGAACACTGTCGCTATCGATTCGGTCGGGACCGATAGGTCGGAATCGGCCGAATCGGTTGAACGAGAACAATTGGATTAAGATCATTTTCTTGTTATGGAAATGCTTCTTCGAAATCAATTCCCACATTCAGTGGGTTGCGCCTCAAGGATTGGCTCTGCGGCTGAGTCGGGAGAGACCTCCCGTTGCTCTGGTTTTCATGTCGCACTTGATGTGGCTTTGGCTTTGGTTTTCGTGAATGCGTTTTCGTGAATGTTTTCGATGGGTTTTCATGGCTTGCGTTTTCGAACTTCGCATTCATATCGAAACTTCTTGAATAACACAATGTTCTAATCGGTTACTTATGCGATTGCAGGTGATCGCGTTGGCGACATTTGTGCAGCCAACCAGTCCCTCGCCTGAAGCAAAGTCTAAGATGAGTGGCTAATCTTCTTCGTCTCGACCCTCTATTTCAAAATCAAACATGAAACACAAACGAAATGCTTGTCAACATAGTGTAGAATCAAAGAAATCATGGCACGGTTCTTCACGATACTCTTGCTATAGAACTGTTGTACGCGAAAACTGATGCATGCTTTCTTATGTCCCATTTACTTAGCCTATGCAAACAAAAGAATGAATCGATTAACGTTTATCGCAACGGTATAGCTAAAGTGAATAAATTGATCAAGTTTAAAAGAAAGGCTAAGTTTCGCATATAAAAGAGAAATGATAAGGTTTTAGAAAAGAGAGCATTTTTCAAGACTCTGCAAAACGGTCATTGGACAACTTGTCGACAAGGTGTAGTTTTCTCGAACGGTTGCCTAGGCCAAGGAACCGATTCGGCCCGGGAGGAAGAGTATAGCAAGCGCCCGCCTTACATCGGCGTGGGTTATTCGGAAACTTTCGCACAGGGCTCGCTACCCGCTATGAAAGGGTCGCCGTCTAACCCAGCTATAGTCCGTGATGGCTTAACATTGCCAGTGACATTCACACCCTTTCACTGCTTGACTAATGCACGTGACACGGAATGAATATGATAGTTGCTCAATGTATACAATCTCATATGCTTGCCTCAAACATGTTAACATGCAAATCAAACAGGATGGTTAGAAAGATCACAAATGTAGATAACATGTTTTATAAAATTGCTTGAACCAAATGCAGAGCTTGGGTTTAATTAGCTACTCGCCAGTACATGTGATCGTACTGACCCTCGCTCTTTGTAGGTGCCAGGAATCAGGAAGAACGCGCCAACTAGCTAGGCGACGTTCGTGCTTTTGAAGCTTTGACCGCACGCCGAAGACCTCGTTGCTGAATTTTGAAGACTTCTACCAGTCCAAGAAACATGTCTCGGCATCCCCCCAATCCAGGTGGATGGAATACTTTTGTTGTAAATAAGGAATGTATGTATGGAACAGTTATCTCATCGGCACTCCTTTTGTAATCGAGTCATGTTGTAAAGTCCGTGCGGCACGATTGTAATGGAGCCTGTAAATGATGTCTATTATCAATAAAATGAAAAGTCTTTCTGTCTCAATGTGCTATTTAATTTGTCTGCGCTCACTCTCTTAGATGGTGTGTTTCGGATTACCTTATGACTATGCCTTGTACGAGCGCAAATTAGGTTCGCACGGCATCACGTCCGGGGGACGACTATCGATTCTTCGAAATCGGGACGTGACATAATGGTATCAGAGCACGGCTTTACGTCCTTGGCCTCCAGTGTCGATTTTTCTAGTCTCAAACTGTTGACCTCGTGTCGATGAGATGAGTTGTTCCATACGCTGAACCCAGGGCATTTTTTGAAACTAACGAGAGTTGCCTTTCTTTTCCCTGCAGTTGCGGAACCTCGGGCAGAGGACGAGACGAGCGCTTCCAGCGGCTCGAGTAGTTCCAGACCCGAGCATTCCGTCAACCCAACGGGGATGACGCCTACCGTAGCCGGATTCTCCGGCGACCCGATGCAACGGATGTTGCAGATGCTCGAAATGCAGCAACGCCAAAATTAGCTCCATCGTCAGCAGGCGGAGGCTCGTCAGACCTAGTTCGAGAATCGGTTCGAGGCTCAATTCCAGCTGCTGCAGCAGCAGCTGAATACACTCCAACAAATAGTACAATCGGTCGTGGCCAACAACAATTCAACAATGACGCCTGCCGTAACCGAGCATGCGGTTCGATCTAATGAAGCTGAACCGGAGGTACCCGTGCTCTCACCTGCGGCACCGAGAAGTCCTAACTTCGACGTGTCAAAATTCACAAAAAACTGCCGCACTTCCTTCAACGGCACAGAAGATCCCTCCGTGGCGATCGACTGGTTGGAGGAGCTGGAAGACAAATTCGAACTTCTGGATGTAGAAGACTCGAAGAAAGTTGCGTGTGCTCAACTCTTACTTCGAATGAACGCGCACGATTGGTTGGCAGTGCAGAAGTGGACAATTCGACGTAAAGATGAGACGGCGGCGATCTCGTGGGCCACATTCAGAAAAGCGTTCGAGACTGAATATCTTTCTGCAGCCGTGCGATAGGAAAAAGAAAACAAATTTATGCAGTTGAGGCAAGGGAATATGACAGTACGACAGTACGTGGCCGAATTCAACAAACTGCCAAATTTGCTGGAGCATATCTACCTACAACTGCAAGTCGAGCTCGACGATTCGAAGTGGGCCTGCGTTCCTTTATTCGTGCCCATGTTTCGGTGCCTGAATACAAAATCATGGACGAGACACTCAACCATGCCCTCCGTCTGGAGTTCGAGTATCCTCCTGCTACTACTGGCGTTGTTCACTTTAATAACAAACGCCATAGTAATACGGGAGGCAAGAATGCGCACAAGCGTCAAAATCTCGACAACGGAGGCGGCAACCCGGCAAAGGATCGAATAGTCTGCAATTTCTGCCACAAGGAGGGGCACGTGGCCAACGAGTGCCGATTGAAGAGTGGAGCATGCTTCGGGTGCGGCCGAACGGACCATATTGCACGCAACTGTCCGGAGAAGCCGAACCAATGCCCCAAACAACATCAACAGAACCGAGGCCAAGCACCTCGGGCTCCACTGTAACACCCATATCTCAGAACACGTATTTTTGATCAAGCCTGCATGTATCTTGGACCTGTATTTTATTTTCTCAGATTTTGGCCTGTAATTGTATTTCTGGCTCGACTTGCAGATTTTTGTTTTCTCGTAAAATGGGTTTTTACATGACTTGGTTTTATTTTGTGGAGGAGAATTGGTTTGGTTTGGTTTGGTTTAAAATGCATTGGAGCACCTTAGCCTATGCTCCACCCTCAGCACAACACAACCCACCCTCATTAAAACTCCACCTACTTTTCTCTCTCCTCCATAATTCTCTCATTTATTTCTCCATCATCTTCTTCTTCCTTCCTCTACACAACCCCATCACCCATAGGCAAGTGCACCTTGCCACCAAATAAGCACCACTTTTTATTTGTCCATTAGTTAGATTAGGCCATGGAGATCAACATTAGAACTTGACATTTTGTGATTTGGAGTCTCCATTGTTCTAGATCTAAGTTTCTCATATTTTCGGATTTACATGATTTTGATCTATTTAAGTTGAGTTTTTGTGGATTTTGATGTTCCTATGTTGGAGAGAATTCAATTTCACCCAAGTTAGAACCTTGCAAAGTCGGATTTGGAGTTGTGATGACCAAATTGTGATGTTCCAAGAATTTCGGCCATGGTGTTCTTACTCTCGGCTTGAGGAAGAAGGAGACCCCCTTCCAGCCGCGCTGTTTAGCGTCGTGCTGCCCCGCGCCGCGCTCTTTAGCGTTGGTCGCTGACTGCGCACCCGCCTGCGCACCCGGCCTGCTGCGCCCCTGCGCGCACCCGCCTGCGCGCTCGGCCTGCTGCGCCCTCTGCGCACCCTAAAGGCCGCGCTCCCTGCGCCCATGACCCCCAGCGCGCTTGCCCCCTGCGCCATCGGCCATGCGCCATTGGCCATGCGCCATTCATCCATGCGCAACCTGACCTCTGCGCAACCGACTTCTGCGCAGCTCACTCCTGCGCGGTTGGCTCCTGGCGCACTTGACTCCTGCGCAACCCGACCCCAGGGACCCTTGCGCAATCTGTCCAATCATGGAGATTTGGTTTTATTTTCCTTAAGCCTGGCTCTTCTATAGTCCTGTATATTGATATTTTATTAGATATTTTACGCCCATTTTATATCCTTACGCCTTTTGTCATGAACTTGATTTAACTTAATATGTTTGGAATGACTATTGTACATGGCATGGTATGACAAGGAACTAGCATAACACGACAGTGACCCGTAGTGGTGCACTCCTGACATGACCAACCTGACTTGATAGTGGCCCGTGGCGGTGCACTCCTGACTTGACTTGACTTGTAACTTGTAACTTGACTTGATGCTGTTGCGACAGCTAACTTGACTCGTATAATCAACTTGACACCGTGGGTGTTCCTGTTTGCTTGCTTGTGCAATCCACTTGTCTTGTCTTGCATCATGTCTAGGACGTGACTTCCTGGTTCCCACGGTCAGGGATTCATACTGAATATGGATTAGGCTAATTACTAGATCAAACTATAGTTCATGGAGAATTTCCAGTCACAGGCAATCTCGTTATCTGGGCGCTCTTAATTGGACTTGTAGCTTGCCGACGAGTAGAGCACATTTCCAGCGCACTGTCATGTGTTGCACCCTCCAAGTCACCTAAGGGTATATCGTCTCCGGGGCGATGTACCCAACCATACTCTCAATCCGCGGAAGGATAACTGGATGGTCTGCAGGGCTTGGGACTGGGAATTTCTCACTTGCATCTTGTTAGTAATTAAGGCTTGTAATAACCCTAGTTAGTTAAGTAGTAAGCCGTAGTACCTGCTTGGCCGCTTGTGAATGGATGGAGTCCAGCCTTGTCTAAGTCTTGTCTAGCTCCTGTACCTGGAACTCTTGTACATGATTGTTTTACTTGCTTTAACAATAATTGGGTAGGGACAAGGAGATATTCAGGCGAAGGGTTACAACCCCGGTCCTTGTTTGGTTTACGGGTTGTAACCTGGCTCCCAGAATGGTTCCACGTCCCTAGTCGTTTATTGTCCTGACGTGCTCTTTATTACTTGTACTTTTCTTTCATTTTCTTATGTTCTGATATGCTGGCTTTTGTTCTTATTTCGTGGCCTCCTTTGTGGCACTTGCTCTTTCTGGGGTTTGACCCAGCTGGTTTTGTGTGGCCAGATTTCGGAGCAGCACTCGAGGATCTACCGAACCTCCAGCCCGATGGTGGCGACTAGAAGGAACCCGGGCTACGAGTGGGTTTTCTATTTTGTTTCGCTCACTCTATTGTAAATTTATTCTTTTGAGGCGTTTAGCCGACGAGCACCTGTTAGCTCGATGCACCTTTACTTACTGTCTGCCTACGGGCTGTAAACATGATTAACAAATCCTAGGGTTGATCATGTATGACTTAACTCTTGCTAGTCCTCGCATTTTGTACGACTAGCTTCATGATCAGCTGATATGTAATATTTGGGACGCCTTTTATTATATATATTTGGTGGTCAAACATCTTGTGATTATATTATTTGTTTGAGATTGAGACAGTAGGCTTGACCTTAAGAGACTATTGGCTTGTAGTAAACCCTCATATCTAGACAGCCGTGACCGTATAGCGAGATGGACTTCATTTCAATATACGTAGCTGGCTATGTTCGCCCCCGCTCTCCAGTATTCTGGTTCTGGGGCGTGACATCCACAGACCGCACAACAGAATGGCCAAGATCGTAGCCCCAATGCCTAGGGCCGCGTCTATGCCATGACTCGAGACGAAGAGTTCGCATCTGACACAGTTGTGACAGGTATACTGCATTTCAATAATAAACTTGCTCGTGTATTGTTTGATTCAGGTGCCATGCATAGCTTTATATCGGCGGACTTCACCGCTGAGCACAAATTTTCCCTGACACCGCTGGGTCTCGATCTTACTGTTAATGTACTATCGGGTATGCCACTACTTGCAAATTTAGTTTGCGGAGATGGAATCATCTGTATAGGTGGTCAAAAGGTCAGTCTTGATGCGATAGTTCTAGATATTAAGGACTACGACATCATTCTGGGGATGGATTGGCTCGGTCCGTGCAATTTAACCATCGACTGTGCTGAAAAGAGGGCCACATTTCGTATACCTGGAGTGCCTGAATTCTGCTACTCGTGTGGTGAGCGTCGCCGACCTGCATGGTGATCTCCGCAATATCTGCTCGACGGATGCTGCATTCCGGGTGCGAAGGCTATCTACCATCCCTTCGAGACATGCGATAGGATGGTGCAAACGCGGGTCAGACTGACGTTGTGGCAGAATTTCCAGATGTGTTCTCGGACGAGCTGTCCGACATGCCATCTGATCGAGAGATTGAGTTCACTATTGATACATTCCCTGATACCTGACCGATCTCTAAAGCCCCGTACAGAATGGCCCGTACAGAGCTTAAAGAACTCAAAGTACAGTTGCAAGAGTTACTCGACAAGGGATTCATACGACCCGGCGTCTCGTCATGGGGAGCGCCCGTGCTGTTCGTCAAGAAAAAAGATGGCTCAATGCGTCTTTGTATCGATTACCGCGAGCTGAATAAAGCCACCGTCCGGAACAAATACCCCATGCCCCGCATAGACGATCTGTTTGAACAGCTGCAAGGAGCTACGGTGTTCTCTAAAATTGATCTGCGCTCGGGTTACCATCAACTCAAGATCAAGCCGGACGATGTGCCGAAGTCCGCCTTTCGCACTCGCTACGACCATTACGAATTTCTGGTAATGCCGTTCGGCCTAACGAACGCCCCAGCTGCTTTCATGGATTTAATGAATCAGGTGTTTCGACCATTCCTTGACAAGTTCGTAGTAGTCTTTATCGGCGATATACTCGTCTACTCGAAGAATAGGCAACAACACACTGAGCATCTACGGACCGTGCTTCAGACCCTTCGAGAAAATCAGTTGTATGCGAAGCGAAGCAAATGCGAATTTTGGCTGAGCAGCATCGCATTCCTCGGACACATCATTTCAGCTGAAGGCATTGCAGTCGACCCAAAGAAAGTTGAAGCCGTTGTCGATTGGAAACAGCCAGCGTCTGTCGGCGAGATTCGAAGTTTCCTTGGCTTAGCGGGATACTACCGACGCTTCGTGAAAGACTTCGCAAAGATCGCATCGCCTCTGACTCGCCTCACCCAGAAAGGAGTCGCATTTGAATGGTCAGACGACTGTGAAGCTTCCTTCTAGGAATTAAAGTAACGGCTCGTCTCGGCCCCGATACTCGCACTTCCAGAAGGGACCGAGGGTTTCCAGATATTCAGCGATGCGTCCGATCAGGCTTGGGGTGTGTGCTGATGCAACGGAACAAGGTGATATCTTTTGCTTCTCGAAAGCTAAAGCCGCACGAGAAGAACTACCCTACTCATGACCTGGAGTTAGCGGCGATTGTGTTCGCGTTGAAATTGTGGCGTCACTATCTTTATGGCGTGGTGTGCATGATCTATACCGATCACAAGAGCCTCAAGTATCTATTTACGCAGAAGGAACTTAACTTGCAGCAAAGACATTGGCTTGAACTGATCAAAGATTACGACTTGACGACTATATGCCGGGAAAGGAAAATGTTGCGGCGGACGCTCTGAGTCGGAAGTATATCGCCTCGCTATCCATCGACCGCAGATTGCTACGCGATCTAGAAGAGATGGACGTCGAACTCCGAATCAGATTCAGGAATGTACAGCTGGCAAAGTTGCAGTTAGAGCCGAGCTTGCAAGAAAAGATCAAGACCGCTCAGAAGGACGATCCGTACCTGAAGAAAATACGAGAGCTAATCTCGACGGGTAGGACGACCGACTTTGCGGAAGATGAAACCGGCATGCTTCGATTGAAGGGTAGGCTATGCGTTCCGGATAATTCAGAACTTAGAAAGGAGATATTGTCGGAGGCGCACTATGCAAAGTACACCTTGCATCCCGGTAGCACAAAGATGTATAAGGACCTCCGCACAAACTTCTGGTGGCACAGAATGAAAAGAGATGTGGCACTCTTCGTGTCGCAATACATGGCCTGTCAGCAGGTGAAAGCTGAGCACCAAAGACAGGGTGGGGAGATGCAGCATCTGTCGATTCCGGAATGGAAGTGGCAACACATATGCATGGATTTCATTGTTGGTCTGCCGAAGACGCCGCAAGAAAATGATGCCATCTGGGACATCGTCGATCGACTAACCAAGTCAGCGCACTTCATTGCCATTAAAATTACTTGGAGCGTTGATCGCCTGGCTCAGATTTATCTTGACGAGATAGTACGGCTGCACGGAGTCCCGGTATTCTTCGTCTCTGATCGGGATGCACGATTTCTATCACGCTTCTGGAGTAGCCTTCAGTCGGCTCTTCAGCTCAGCTTACCATCCCCAGACCGACAGTCAAACGGAGCGTGTAAATCAGATTCTCGAAGACATGTTACGGCTCTGCGCAATTGACTTCAAGTCGAGTTGGGACGTTCATCTACCTCTGGCCGAATTTGCATACAACAATAGCTATCAATCCAGCATCCAAATGGCGCCGTATGAAGCCTTGTACGGACGAAAGTGCCGATCACCCATTTGCTGGGAAGAAGTCGGAGAGCGGCAGATTCTTGGCCCGGAACTGGTGGAACAGACTGCAAAAAGTTCGACTAATTTGGGAAAGATTAAAGACCGCACAGAGTCGTCAGAAAAGTTATGTGGATGTTCATCGTCGACCCCTCGAGTTTCAAGAAGGCGATCACGTATTTCTTAAAGCGTCGCCTATGCGGGGAGTTACCTGGTTTGGTGCAAAGGGAAAGTTGGGTCCAAGATTCGTTGGGCCGTTCGAAATACTCAAGCGGGTCGCCCCAGTGGTCTATCAAATTGCCCTGCCGCCGGCGCTAGAAGGTGTACACAATGTCTTCCACGTCTCTTAGTTGCGGAAGTACGTGCACGACCCTAGCCACGTGGTAGATTTTGGTCAGCTGGAGCTGAAGTCCGATTTATCTTACGTTGAAGAGCCAGTTCAAATCTTAGAACGCAAGGATAAGCTGCTACAGAATCGAACAATCCCTCTCGTCCGCGTACTCTGGAGGAGCCATTCAATCGAAGAGTCAACGTGGGAACTTGAATCGGAGATGAAGGAGAAATTTCCTTCATTGTTCTCGTAGAGGTAGGTTCTATTCTTAAGTTTCGAGGACGAAACTTTTTCTTAGTTGGTTATGGTGTAGTGCCCCGTTCCTACATCGTGCCCCGTTTTCGTCCACGGGGTGCGCGAGAAAGGAACACTGTCGCTATCGATTCAGTCGGGACGGATAGGTCGGAATCGGCCGAATCGGTTGAACGGGAACGATTGAATTAAGATCCTTTTTCTCATTATGGAAAGGTTTCTTTGGAATCAATTCCCACATTCAGCGGGTTGCGCTTCAAGGATTGTCTCTGCGGCTGAGTCGGGAGAGACCTCCCGTTGCTCTGGTTTTCATGTCGCACTTGATTTGGCTTTGGTTTTCGTGAATGCGTTTTCGTGAATGTTTTCGATGGGTTTTCATGGCTTGCATTTTCAAACTTCGCATTCGTATCGAAACTTCTTGAATAACACAGTGTTCTAATCTGTTGCTTATGCGATTGCAGGTGATCGCATAGGCGACATTTGCGCAGCCAACCAGTCCCTCGCCTGAAGCAAAGTCTAAGATGAGTGGCTGAGCTTCTTCGTCTTGACCCTCTGTTTCAAAATCAAACATGAAACACAAACAAAATGCTTGTCAACATAGTGTAGAATCAAAGAAATCATGGCACGATTCTTCACGACACTCTTGCTATAGAACTGTTGTACGCGAAAGCTGATGCATGCTTTCTTATGTCCCATTTACTTAGCCTATGTAAACAGAAGAATGAATCGATTAACGTTTATCGCAACGGTACGGCTAAAGTGAATTGACCAAGTTCAAAAGAAAGGCTAAGTTTCGCACATAAAAGAGAAATGATAAGGTTCTAGAAAAGAGAGCATTTTTCAAGACTCTGCAAAACGGTCATTGGACAACTTGTCGACAAGGTGTAGTTTCCTCGAACGGTTGCCTAGGCCAAGGAACCGATTCGGCCCGGGAGGAACGAGTATAGTAAGCGTCAGCCTTATATTGACGTGGGTTATTCGGGAATTTTTGCTGCGAAAGGGTCGCCGTCTAACCCAGCTATAGTCCGTGATGGCTTGACATTGCCAGTGACCTTCACACCCTTTCACTGCTTGACTAATGAACGTGACACGGGATGAATATGATAGCTGCTCAATGTATACAATTTCATATGCTTGCCTCAAACATGTTAACATGCAAATCGAACAGGATGGTTAGAAATATCACAAATGTAGATAACATGTTTTATAAAATTGCTTGAACCAAATGCAGAGCTTGGGATTAATTAGCCACTCGCCAGTACATGTGATCGTAATGACCCTCGCTCTTTATAGGTGCCAGGAATCAGGAAGAACGCGCCAACTAGCTAGGCGACGTTCGTGCTTTTGAAGCTTCGACCGCGCGTCGAAGACCTCGCCACTGAATTTTGAAGACTCTCTACCAGTCCAAGAAACATGTCTCGGCATCCCCCCAATCCAGGTGACTGGAATACTTTTGTTGTAAATGAGGGATGTATGTATGGAACAGTTATCTCATCGGCACTCCTTTTGTAATCGAATCATATTGTAAAGCCCGCGCGGCACAATTGTAATGGAGTCTGTAAATGATGTCTATTATCAATAAAATGAAAAGTCTTTCTGTCTCAATGTGCTATTCAATTTGTCTGCGCTCACTCTCTTAGATGCTGTGTATCGGATTACCTTATGACTATGTCTTGTGCGATCGCAAATTAGGTTCGCACGGCATTGTAGGACCGTTAAGCACCTCTAGAGGGGGGGGGGGGGTAATTAGAGTGAGTGCGAGTGCAGCAGAAAATAATCACCAATTTTAAAATTATAAACAGATAACTATGGCAGTAAATAAGAGACAGTAAATAAATATACCAAGAGATAGAGAGATCAAACTCAGTGACACAACGATGTATACTGGTATCCCTCTGAGAGGACTAATCCAGTCTCGAGTACTCTTGCTCGATGTTAATCCACTAAAGCACAAGCTAATTGAGAGCTTGCAGTCTCTTACATCACCGTGCTTGGTGACAAGTGCACGACCAACTTCACAACACCGTGCTTGGTGACGAGCGCACGACCGGCTCTACAACAGAGATAATTTCTGTACTTTGAACAACCTCTTTACAACTCTTGAGAACCAAAAGACTCTAGATCGAAATAGATATTACTGGCTTTTGACTAAGAGGAGTGTAGGTGAGATATGAAAGATTTTGATCGGATGAAAACACTTATTGAATAGAGAAGAGAAGATGAAATTGATTGAGTGATTTGGAATGAGAAATTCTCTTCTATTTATAGGTGTTTTCTGGGACCAAACTCGGGCAGAGTTCTGATGCAAAGATTTCGCATATGAACGTTGCATGCAGATTTGGAGGCAACAAATATTTAAATTTAAACTGACCGAACTCGGTCAGAGTTCGGACCGAACTCGGCTTGAGTTCTGTCTAGGTAAAAATGTTAAACATTTGTAAAAGATTATTGCATAATGGAATTGAACTTTTTGGTGGATGGAATATGGATAGGTAGGCTGTATAGAAAAGTGTACTATGATTAACCTAAGCCAGTATTACCCAGTGGATCTTACAATTTATATCCTAGACTCAATAAAGATAAAATACATAACAAATTGTAAAATGACTCGGACTAGATTCCAATAAAAGTAAGCTTCAGGCTGATGATTTACGTGCTTGATGATGCAGTAGTGCGCTTGTTGATATTGATTTCACATGACCTGAAATGATTAGCAGCAGTTCGTATATTTTGTGTATTGACTTAAGTTTATGTCGATTATTAAAATCGGATGTGAACATGGAATGGGCCAACAATCTCCCCCATTTTGATAATTGACAAACTTGAGTCTATACCAAAATATATCTAAAATAGAACAAATTAAATTACCTGAAAAAATTGGTTTTGGTAGTCTTTCTTTGATTGTTGATTTTGGTATTGCGCTCTTTCTCCCCCTTTGTCAATAAAAAAAAGGTTTTGGCTCCCCCGTAATGTGTGAAGCCAAAATGTTCATCAAACAGACAAAGTAATACTAGAGAGATAACCAAATAACAACATTGCCACAAATAACAAGTGCATAAAAGAAATAACTAGTAGTGAAATACTGAAAATGTCATGCATAATAGAAAGATACAACCATCATAAACATCACAAAGTGCTAATAAATGTCTAACTGTAACGTTTAGACATAAAAAAAAACTACATCATAGATCATCATCTATCAGACCCTATCCAAAATCCACTAGCTCAAGTCCTCATCACATCGGAGTGTCGTCACCTCCAGGAGCATCCGGTAGAAAATATGCAACAGTAGGATCGAAGTGAGGAAATGTCGCCTCATCGTCGAACCTGGGTCCAGGGAAGCTGGGGTGATGAAGTATGGTAACTGGATGTGAGGGGTCATGAGAGAGACTCCAGTGAAGATCAGCAATGCTGTTCCGCAACACCTGAGCCTGGGTGATATGGCGGAACTCTGAGTCAAGATAGCCCTGATGTCGTTGCGCAGAGAGGACAACAAAATCATCAAAGCGCTGATAAAAGGCAGGGTCAAAACCCGGAGCAGGGGCTGGAGCAGCAGCAAGAGGAGCCTCGGGGTCAACAACTAGAACAGGCTCAGCACCAGGAGGCCGAAGAGGAGTAGGATATAACCTAGACCTACTAAGCTCAATGACAGTGGAGGAGTAAGGACAGGTTTGAAGGTCGATTTCAAACCTTCTAAAGATAGAAGCCAAATGCATAGGATAGACGAGGTTGCGTCCTGCATTTCTGCAGTTGAGCATCCAAGCCATCGTAGTCTTTGGAACAGAGAATGGAATGCCAAAGTGAATGTGGTACATGGCTGACAATTCCAGGAAGGTAATCTCATCAGAGGATCCCTTCTTCGGAAGAAGAACAGAGAATACAAACCTATGGAGTTCATAAAAGTTTTGGTTGAGATGCTTGGAGTAAACTTTTCTAGGAACAGGTTTGGGATGTCACAAAAGTTCTTTGAAGGAATCAAAAGTGACACCTTCAGGGAATTGAATGTGATGAATATCCACTAAAGCTTCACCTACATCAGGAACATGGAAGTATTCACTGATGTTGGTGGCACTGAATTCTAGTTCTTGTCCAGCAACACAAGAATAGAAATTTTTATTATCTTTTACTTGCAGGTTGCAGTAAAACATACGGACATCATTATTATAAATGTTCTCAGCTACTTCGAAAAAGTTACGAAAGCCGAGACGGTCGAAAGTGGGAGCATATTCAGAAAAGATAGTAAAGTTTACACGTGCTTCAGCACAAATTCTACGACCAGAAAAAGAGTCAAACCAAAGGTCCGAAAATTCCTTGTCGGGAAAGAGACCGGAATCATAATCATCGGATCCCGTAGGTCTAGCTGGACTAAAGACATTAGTGGGAACATAGTCAGAGGAGGAAGATCCTGCATGTGAGGAATCAACCTTTCTCTTTTGGTGCTTAGGTGCCATAGATGAGAAGGAGAGGATAATGGAATACCTTCGAAGTCGACGAAGATGATGGAGAAGAATGGCCCACTAGACTCCTGAGAAGTTCGAATGGAAGGAGGAGGAAGAGTTCTTAGGAGTATTGGAGGGTTTTTTCTCGGTTGAAGGATGAGAAAAAGTGGAAGGAAGAAGAGGATTATATAGGGTTAGGGCCGGCTGTTCGGTTCTGGAATCTGAATAGCGCCGACCGAACTCGGTCAGAGTTTGGTCCGAGTTCAGCTGCTTGTATTTCAAATGCCATAAATGCAGTATTTGTTTAAAAATTTGAATTTATAACTGTTGTACTTCTTCATTTAATAACTTCTATTACTTTGGATTAGCTGTAGGGGCCGGATCCCAGCTAGCGGTAGTCCGAAGACTAGTGCACCGTGTCGCTTCAGGCTAGTTACACCTGTATGACAGAAGGACCCTTTCGGCTTGTACCCAAAATAATTTTCGTTAAATAAATTATGAAGTTTCGAGTTATAAAAATAAACATACTACATTATGAATCTGAAAATTCAAGTATGCCGAGCTCTCGCCTCATAATGTTAAATCGGTCTTCAGCCAGTGGTTTTGTGAAAATGTCTGCTAGTTGATGATCTGTGTCAATAAACTCTAGGCAGATGTCCCCATGTTGTTGGTGATCACGTAAAAAGTGATGACGAATTTCAATATGTTTTGTGCGTGAGTGACATACAGGGTTCTTAGTCATGTTAATAGTGCTAGTGTTATCACAATAAATGGGAATCTTAGTGTAGTGCAGATTGTAGTCTTCTAGGGTTTGCTTCATCCACAAAATTTGAGCACAGCAACGTCCTGCAGCGATATACTCAGCCTCAGTAGTTGATAATGCTACAGAATTTTGTTTCTTGCTAAACCATGAGATTAAGGCCTTTCCTAGGAAATGACACGTACCGCTGGTACTTTTACGGTCTACTTTGCATCCTGCAAAATCCGCATCCGAGTAACCTATCAGGTCAAAGGATTTGGTTTTAGGATACCATAAGCCGACTGTAGAAGTTCCCTTAAGGTATCGGAAGATACGCTTAACGGCACTTAGGTGTGATTCTTTAGGATTTGTCCGGTATCGTGCACAGATGCAAACACTGAACATAATATCAGGACGACTAGCAGTTAAATATAATAAGCTACCAATCATACCTCGATACTTACGCTGGTCAACAGGTTTGCCACTTTCATCAGTGTCAAGCTTTGTAGATGTAGCCATTGGAGTTCCGATAGGCTTTACATTATCGAAGTCGTACTTTATCAGTATGTCCTTCATATACTTGGCTTGATTGATGAATGTTCCCTTTGAGTGTTGTTTGATCTGGAGTCCTAGGAAGAAGTTCAGCTCTCCCATCATACTCATCTCAAACATGGTTTAAAGTATCGGCCGATACCGATCCAATACGGCCGATACCGATACGGTTTGGCATGTCCCGATCCGATACCGACCGATACCCGATACTTACCGATACCAACATTGAGGGTCTCTTTTTCGGTCAATTCGGCAAAGAAAATTAAACGAAAAAGACAAATCATCAAGGATTTAAAGCATAATAAGATTGTAAAAACATGTAAAAGAAGAAAATTAATCTATTATATGTAAACCAATCGCTAAGGATGATTACAATGTTATTTAATTTCAAAAGTACTACGAAATAATACTGAAAATACTTAAATTATGCCTAAATGTATAAAATATATATTTTTAAATGTAAATAATTTATTAATAATTATTTTTTTTCGATACCAAAAAATTCGATACTCCGATCCGAAACCGTCGATGCTACCGATATCGCCGATACCAATACTCGTAGGAATAGTCCGATACCGATTCCGATACCGATACTGTGAACCTTGATCTCAAATTCATTCTGCATACACTTAGCAAACTCTTGACAAAGTTTTTCATTAGTAGAACCGAATATAATGTCATCAACGTATATTTGCACAAGAAGAATGTCACCATCTAAAGATTTGATAAACAAAGTTGTATCAACTCTTCTTTTTGAAAAACCATTATCAAGTAAGAAGACACTTAGGCGTTCATACCAAGCACGAGGTGCATGTTTGAGTCCATAGAGTGCTTTCTTAAGCTTGAAGACGTGATCAGGTTTTTGAAAATCTTCAAAGCCAGGGGGTTGTTTCACAAAAACTTCTTCTTTTAGAAATCCGTTCAAAAATGCACTTTTCACGTCCATTTGAAATAATTTAAAATCATTAAAACATGCAAATGCACAAAACATGCGGATAGCTTCTAGTCTAGCAACAGGAGCATATGTCTCGTCATAATCAATACATTCTTCTTGATTATAACCGTGTATCACTAGACGTGCTTTGTTGCGTAGAACTTGTCCATCTTCACTTAGTTTATTTCGGAACACCCATTTGGTACCAATTATCGATTGACAATAGATTTAGGAACGAGTTCCCAAACTTGGTTTCTCTCAAATTGATTAAGTTACTCTTGCATGGCATTAATCCAAAACTCATCAGTAAAGGCATCTTCTATATTCTTAGGTTCTATTTGAGAAATGAAAGCTACATTTGCTGCTATTTCAGAATCTCTAAGAGAGGAGCGTGTACTTACACCTTTTGATACATCACCTATAATGAGTGTCTCTAGATGATCTGGTAAGAACTTCAATGATTCAAATTTATGAGTCAGATCTTCCACGGGACTCTTATCGGTTTTTGCTTGTACACCTTCATCATCACTGTCGCTAGATCTGTGACTATTGAGCTCATCAAAAGTAACGTTAATAGATTCTTCAACAATCATAGACCTTTTATTGAAAATTCTATATCCCTTACTCTTAGCAGCGTATCCGAGAAATATCCCTTCATCTGCTTTAGAGTCGAACTTACCCAAGTTGTCCTTGGTGTTCATGATAAAACAGCGACATCCAAAAACTTTGAAATAAGAAATATTTGGAATCCTTCCAAACCAAAGTTCATAAGGTGTTTTCTTCGAGATGGGTCGAATTAACACCCTATTTAAAACATGACAGGCTGTGCTAACAGCTTCTGCCCAAAAATATTTAGGAAGATTATGCTGATTCAGCATGACTCTAGCCATCTCGCTTAGAGTACGGTTCTTCCGCTCCACAACACCATTCTGTTGAGGAGTTCTAGTACAAGAAAATTCGTGGTAATACCCACTATCCTCACAAAACTTTTTGAAATCAGTATTTACGAATTCGCCACTATGATCACTTCGGATACGAGTAATCATGAAGTTTTTTTCGTTTTGTACCTTTTTACAAAATAACTGAAATTCAAAAATAGCATCACTTTTGTTTGATAAAAAGTAAATCCAAGTAAAACGAGAGAAATTATCAACAATAACAAAAACGTAGAGCTTACCGCCAAGACTAGCGACTTTACTAGGACCAAATAAATTCATATGTATCAACTGCAAAGGTCTAGAAGTACTTACAGCGTTGATGGATTTAAATGTAGACCTATGTGCTTTGTTCTTTTCACAGTCTGCACTTACCATATCTCTCTTGAATAGAATCTCGGGGAGTCCTTTTACCAGCTTCTTAGTGCTCAGTCGTGAGATAGTGTCCATATTTGCATGTCCTAGTCTCATATGCCATAGCCAGCTTTCATCTAGATTAGCTACTAGGCATCTTCCTGCATTATTAGTACTCTCCAGAAAGAAAACATAAATATTGTCTTCTCTAATCCCTTCATATACGAGATTACCAGATGACATATCATATATGGTACATTTGTCTTTTACAAAGTTGATACCATAACCATTATCAGCCAAATGACTTATGCTTAGTAGGTTATGTTTCAATTTTGTAACTAGACAAACGTCTTTTATTACAGGATAAGGAGATATACCAACAGTGCCATTTCCAATGATATCACCTCTCATATTATTTCCGAAGGAGACGTATCCTTCTTTCTTCATCGATAGCGTGGCAAACAAAGATGCATCACCAGTTATGTGCCGCGAACATCCGCTATCGAGGATCCACTTGCTTTTAGTATGAGAGGGTTGAGGGTCCACCTACAAAACAAGTAGATGAATCCTTTGGTACCCATTTACTGAAGGGTCCATATTGATTAGTCTTAGGTCTCCAAAATAAAGTGCGATTGTCAACAAGTTTCCTTGCTAAACAATACTGTGATATGTGTCCATGAGTACCACAATATGTGCAAGTGAGTTTAGAAACAGTGATAGTTGAAACTGTGTTGACATGCCTATTTGGTTTCTTTAAAAACCTATAAGTGAAAGCATGGTGATAATCGTGTTTCTTTCGTGCTTTCTGAGTTTTAGTCCTCTTAGGTGTATGCTTAGCGTTAGGACTAAACTTAGGCTGTGTCACAGGTATTGCCTGTTTGCCTAACTTGATTTCTAACTTTTTAGAAACCGCAAAAGACTCTTCATACTTAGCAGTCATGTCTGAGAGTCTTTGTTCTGTGACTAAGTGTTTCTTCTTCTCTATGTCATATAACTCTTGTATTTTGACAGTCTCTTCTTTTTCTTATCAATTTTGAGGATAGCCTCATGATAGTCTACTTTGAGTTTGGCTGTCTCTTCCGTGTTACCGGTAGTAGACGTCTCTTTAATGTCTTCAATAAGACTGGACAGTCTAGCTATCTCGGTTGTGTATGCCTTAATCTATTTTCGAGATTGCTTATACTTGTCAAGCACGTTTCTGTGTTCTTCAAGTAGTTCGCTAAAGGCATTTTCTAATTCATCGAAAGTAAAGTCGTCATACAAAGGGTTTGAGGATACCTTATCAAAAGCCATAAGACAGACATTGGCATTTCCGCAGGGTTTGTCTTCTTCCTCTGTATCACTGGCATCACTTTCATCACTTTCATGCCAGATACTTGTGTTAGCATGCTTTCGACTGGTTGTTGCTTTTCTGCTTGATCTTGATCTATCGTATGGACTGCTTTTCTTCGAAGTTGGACAGTCCTTCTTCATGTGCCCTGATTTCTTACATCCGAAGCATATTGTTTCATCTTCATTGCTTTCTTGGATATCTCTCTTCCTTCTGTTTGATTTTTCAAACTTTAGGAATTTTCTGAAGTTCTTCACTAGTAGGGTTTGTTCATCACCACTTGATGATTCTTCCTCATAATCATTGCATGTACATTTTCTGGCTTGAGCTTTAAAAGCGATAGACTTTTCTTTTGGGGTTGCTTCTTCAAACTCTTGCAGATCAAGCTCATGGGTCATGAGCTTGCCCATCATTGTTTCCAGAGACATGGTGGTAAGATCGTTTCCTTCAATGATTGCTGTTGCCTTTGGGTTCCAGTTCTTGGTTAGAGCCCGTACTTATATGATCTTCTCATGATTACTGTAATCCTTACCAAGAGATTGCAAAGGATTAGTAATATCAAGGAAACGTGTGAACATCTGTGTAATTGACTCACCGGATTTCATCTTAAAAGATTCATACTCCTCTGTTAGTCTACTGATTTGGATTCCTTCACTTGGGACGTGCCTTCATGAGTTACCTCAAGAAGTTTTCAAATCTCGTGAGACGTCTTACAGGTTGAAACTCTGTTGAATTCCGTTTTGTCAATTGCACAGAACAGTGCGTTGATGGCACGAGCATCTAGACTAGCCTTTGCTTTTTCAGCCTCTGTATATTTGTTATGAGGCTTGTCTACAAGCAGGCCATCAACTACTGTAGGTGCCGGTTTCTTATAACCGTCAACAACTATAGACCAAAGATCAAAGTCAAGAGACTTTAAGAAGAAAGTCATCCGTGTTTTCCAGTAGGTATAATTAGTACAATCAAATAGTGGAGGTCTATTTGTGGATTGTCCTTCACCGTTGAATATTGATTTCACGGCTGCCATATATACTCTCTGAGGTTTGTTATATTAGAATATAACCTGCTTTGATACCAATTGTAGGACCGTTGAGCACCTCTACAGGGGGGGTGAATAGAGTGAGTGCGAGTGCAGCGGAAAATAATCACCAATTTTAAAATTATAAACAGATAACTATGGCAGTAAATAAGAGACAGTAAATAAATATAGCAAGAGATAGAGAGATCAAACTCAGTGACACAGCGATGTATACTGGTATCCCTCTGAGAGGACTAATCCAGTCTCGAGTACTCTTGCTCGATGTTAATCCACTAAGGCACAAGCTAATTGAGAGCTTGCAGTCTCTTACAACACCGTGCTTGGTGACAAGTGCACGACCAACTTCACAACACCGTGCTTGGTGACGAGCGCACGACCGGCTCCACAACAGAGATAATTTCTGTACTTTGAACAACCTCTTTACAACTCTTGAGAACCAAAAGACTCTAGATCGAAATCGATATTACTGGCTTTTGGCTAAGACGAATGTAGATGAGATATGAAATATTTTGATCGGATGAAAACACTTGTTGAATAGAGAAGAGAAGATTAAATTGATTGAGTGATTTGGAATGAGAAATTCTCTCTATTTATAGGTGTTTTCTGGGACCGAACTCGGGCAGAGTTCTGATGTAAAGATTTCGCATATGAACGTTGCATGCAGATTTGGAGGCAACAAATATTTAAATTTAAACTGACCGAACTCGGTCAGAGTTCGGACCGAACTCGGGCCGAACTCGGCTTGAGTTCTGTCTAGGTAAAAATGTTAAACATTTGTAAAATATTATTACATAATGGAATTGAACTTTTTGGTGGATGGAATATGGATAGGTAGGCTGTATAGAAAAGTGGACTATGATTAACCTAAGCCAGTATTATCCAGTCGATCTTATAATTTATATCCTAGACTCAATAAAGATAAAATACATAATAAATTGTAAACTGACTCGGACTAGATTCCAATGAAAGTAAGCTTCAGACTGATGATTTACGTGCTTGATGATACAGTAGTACGCTTGTTGATATTGATTTCACAAGACCTGAAATGATTAGCAGCAGTTCGTATATTTTGTGTATTGACTTAAGTTTATGTCGATTATTAAAATCGGGTGTGACCATGGAATGGGCCAACATGCATCACGTCCGGGGGACGACTATCGATTCTTCGGAATCGGGACATAACATACAGGGTCAGGTGAGCCAGATGAGCGGAGTTCTAAGTACAGCAGGTCTGATTCCTGCTGCCACTGCACCGGCTCCAGCTTTGACCTCAGCGCCTCCGGCAACGACTGCTTCTCCGACCACAGCGCCTCCGACGACCACAGCGCCTCTTGTCGTGCCGCCGACTCTTCCAGACGTTCCTACCCAGGACGTACATCGGATCGTCACTTTGGTCTTGGGACAGTTATATGCATGCGGACGGCCGGCTATGCCTCCTCCACCTCCTCCACCTCCTCCACCATCAGTTTGATTTTTGTTTTTTTTTTTGGTTGTATTTGATGATGAATTTGTATGAACTTTAGGGAGTTTGTATCTATTGGAGTTGTATATGTACTATATTGTGACTGCTGGACAATTTTTGTATTTGATGATGAATTGGTATCTATAGGGAGTTTGTATCTATTGGAGTTATTTGGATAGGCAATTGGAGTTCAATTTAATGTATATATTGGTGCTTGGGTTAATTTTTATATATATTGGGGTTATATTTAATGTATATCATTTGACTGTAATGTATATTTGGGGTTATATTGGTGTTTGTATCTATTCACAGGTTTGAGCAAAGCTGGAACAATTTAGTCTAGCAATAGTAAGAAGCTTAGCGACTAACCAGCGATGGAATAGCGACGGAAATTTGGAAAATTTGCAGGCTAGCGACTAACTACCGACGACTTAGCGACGAATACCTGTAGGTGAGCGACGAACTTGCGACGGAATTTCCGTCGCTAAGGTTCTGTCTGATACCAAAAGCGTATCAGACGAGTCAGCGACGGAAATTTCCGTCGCTAAGCTTCTGGAAAATTTGGATTTTTTGCTCACAAAAGTATGTCGGTAATTCGTCGATAAGTTGTTGCCGTGTTTGCCGACGGTTTATATTCGTTGCTAATCCGTCGCTATCATGAGTCGGCAATTCCGTCGGTAAGCCGTCGCCATAGCGACGACTTATCGACGGAAATGTCATAGCGACGTTATAGTTATCGACGTCCTCCTTCGGTCGGTAATCCGTCGATAATTTACTTTAGCGACGAAAATATAGTATTTAGCGACGAATATTTCCGTTATTAATTACCAATATTTTAGTAGTGGGAGGGAGTCACCTTCCGAGCTTCTTAGATGTAGGGTTGAAGGAGGAGGAGATCTTGAAAGATGAAAAACTAGGTTTATGAAGTGTTTTCGGTGGATGAATGAATAAGGAGTATGGAGGGGTTTATAAAGGGCTAGGGCCGGCTGCTGTTCTGGAAATCCGCACCAACGTTAAACGAACTCGGTCCGAGTTCATGTCCGAGTTCGGCCACTTGGATTTCCTGTTCATTAATGCATAATAAATGATAAATGCACTTGATAACTTTTAAACTTCTTCATTTAATAATGTTCATTACTTTGGGTTAGCTGTAGGGGTCGGATCCCAGCTAGCGGTAGTCCGAAGACTAGTACACCGTGTCGCTTCAGGCTTTTTACGTCTGTATGACAGAAGGGCCCTTTCGGCTTGTACCCAAAATGACTTCAATTAATAAATTTCAAAGTTTTAAGTTATAAGAGTTTTTATTAATTATAATGCATCATGAATCCGAAAATTCAAGTATGCCTAGCTCTCGACGCAGATAGTTAAAGCGGTCTTCAGCCAGTGGTTTTGTGAAAATATCTGCTAGTTGATGATCTGTGTCAATAAACTTTAAGCAAATATCCTCGTGTTGTTGGTGATCACGTAAAAAATTGATGACGAATCTCTATGTGCTTTGTGCGTGAGTGACATACAGGGTTCTTAGTCAGGTTAATTGTGCTAGTGTTATCAAAATAAATGAAAATCTTCGTGTAGTGCAGATTGTAGTATTCTAGAGTTTGCTTCATCCACAAAATTTGAGCACAACAGCGTCCTGCGGCGATATACTCAGGCCTCAGTGGTTGATAGTGCTACAAAATTTTGTTTTTTGCTAAACCAGGAGACTAAAGCTTTACCTAGGAAATGACACGTACCGCTGGTACTTTTACGGTATACTTTACATCCTGCAAAATCTGTATTTGAATAACCGATTAGGTCAAAAGATTTGGTTTTGGGATACCACAAGCCGACTGTAGAAGTTCCCTTAAGATATCGGAAGATACGCTTAACGGCGCATAAGTGTGATTCCTTAGGATTAGCTTGATATCTAGCACAAATGCAAACACTAAACATAATATCAGGGCGACTAGCAGTTAAATATAATAAACTACCAATCATACCTCGATACTTACGCTGGTCGACTGGTTTGCCACTTTCATCAATGTCAAGCTTGGTAGATGTAGCCATTGGAGTTCCGATAGGCTTTACGTTGTCGAAGTTGTACTTCTTCAGTAAGTCTTTCGTATACTTAGCTTGGTTGATGAATGTCCCATGTGAGTGTTGTTTGATCTGAAGTCCTAGGAAGTAGTTCAGCTCTCCCATCATACTCATTTCAAACTCACTTTGCATACACTTAGCAAATTGTTGACAGAGTTTTTCGTTAGTAGAACCGAAAATGATGTCATCGACATATATTTGCACAAGTAGAATATCATCATCTAAAGACTAAATAAACAAAGTAGTATCAACTCTTCCTTTTGAAAAATCATTTTCAAGTAGAAAGACACTTAGGCGTTCATACCAAGCGCGAGGGGCTTGTTTGAGCCCATAGAGTGATTTTCTAAGTTTGAAGACGTGATCGGGTTTTTGAAAATCTTCAAAACTAGGGGGTTGTTTCACGAAAAACTTCTTCTTTCAAGTATCTATTTAAAAATGCACTTTTCACGTCCATTTGAAATAATTTGAAATCATGAAAACATGCAAATGCATAAAACATGCGGATAGCTTCTAGTCTAGCAACATGAGCATATGTCTCGTCATAATCAATACATTTTTCTTGATTATAACCTTGTGCAACTAGACGTACTTTGTTGCGTAGGACTTGCCCATCCTCACTTAGTTTATTTCGAAACACCCATTTGGTACCAATTATCGATTGACCAATAGGTTTAGGGACGAGTTCCCAAACTTGGTTTCTCTTAAATTGATTAAGTTCCTCTTGCATGGCATCAATCCAAAATTCATCAGCAAAAGCATCTGCTACAGTTTTAGGTTCTACTTGCGATATGAAAGCTACATTAGCTGCTATATCAGTATCTTTATTTGAAGAACGTGTACTTACACCCTTCGATACATCACCTATGATGAGCATCTCTGGATGACCTGGCAAGAACTTCCATGATTTGAATCTTTGGGTCAGATCTTCCACATGACTCTCATTGGTAGCAGTATCTTTGGATGACTTGGATTTGACCTGTGCATCTTCATCATCACTGTCGCTAGATCTATGACTATTGAGCTCATCGAGAGTAACGTTAATGGATTCTTCAACAATCATAGATCTTTTATTGAATACTCTATATCCTTTACTCTTAGCAGCATATCCGAGAAATATCCCTTCATCTGCTTTAGAGTCAAACTTTCCAAGTTGTCCTTGGTGTTCAGGATAAAACAACGACATCAAAAAACTTTAAAATAAGAAATATTAGGAATCCTTCCAAACCAAAGTTCATATGGTGTTTTCTTCGAGATAGGTCGAATTAACACCCTATTCAAAAAATGACAGACTATACTAACAGCTTCTGCCCAAAAATATTTTGGAAGATTATGCTGATTCGGCATGACTCTAGCCATCTCGCTTAGAGTTCGATTCTTCCGCTCCACAACACCATTCTGTTGGGGAGTTATAGGACAAGAAAACTCGTGGTAATATCACTATCATCACAAAACTTTTTGAAATCAGAATTTACGAATTCGTCACCATGATCACTTCGGATACGAGTAATCATGAAGCCTTTTTCGTTTTATACCTTTTTGCAAAATATCTGAAATTCAAAAATAGCATCACTTTTATTTGATAAAAAGTAAACCTAAGTAAAACGAAAGAAATCATCAAAAATAACAAAAGCGTAGAGCTTACCGCAAAGACTAGCGACTCTACTAGGGCCAAACAAATCAATATGAATTAACTGCAAGGGTCTAGAAGTACTTACAGCGTTGATGGATTTAAAGGTTGACCTAGTTGCCTTATTCTTTTCACAATCAGCACATACTATATCTCTCTTAAATGTTATTTCGGGGAGTCCTTTTACCAACTTCTTGGTGCTAAGTCGTGAGAGAATATCCATATTAGCATGTCTAGCCCTCATGTGCCATAGCCAACTTTCATCCTGATTTGCTACTAGGCACCTTCCTGCATTGTTAGTACTATCTATAAAGAAAACATAAATGTTGTCTTCTCTAATCCCTTCATATATGAGATTACCAGATGGCATATCATATTTAGTACATTTGTCTTTTACAAAATTAATGCCATGACCATTATCTGCCAAATGACTTATGCTAAGTAGGTATGTTTCAATTCTGTAACTAGACAAACATATTTTATTACTGGTAAGGAGACATACCAACAATACCATTTCCAATTATATCACCTCTCAAGTTATTTCCGAAGGAAACATATCATTATTTCTTCATCGATAGCGTAGCGAATAAAGATGCATCACCAATCATGTGCCGCGAACATCCGTTATCGAGGATCCACTTGCTTCTAGCATGAGAGGGTTGAGGGTCCATCTACAAAAACAAGTAGATGAATCCTTTGGTACCCATTTCTTGAAGGGTCCATATTGATTAGTCTTAGGTCTCCAAACAAGTGTTTGATTGTCAACAAGCTTTCTTGCTAGACAATACTGTGATATGTGCCCGTACGTACCACAGTACGTGCAAGTAAGTTTTGAAAAAGTGTTCTTTGTTTCTGTGTTGACAGGTAATTGTGTTCTTTTTGAAAACCTATACGTGAAAGCATGATGATGAGTGTGTTTCTTACGTGCTTTCTGTGGTTGAGTCCTCTTAGATGTATGCTTAGCATTAGGACTAACCTTAGGCTGTGTCACAGGGATGACCTGCTTGTCTAACTTGACCTCTAACTTTTTAGAGACCACACAAGACTCCTCATATCTAGCAGTCATATCAATGAGTCTTTGTTCTGTGACTAAGTGCCTTTTCTTCTCTGTCATAAAGTTCTTGTACTTTGACATAGTCTCTTTCTTTTCTTTCAATGGTGAGGATAGCCTCATGATAGTCTACTTTGAGTTTGGCTATCTCATCCGTGTTACCGATAGTAGATGTCTCTTTGATATCTTCGAGAAGATTAGACAATCTGGCTATTTTGGTTGTGCACGTCTTAACCTCTTTTCGAGATTGCTTGTACTTGTCTAACACATTTCTGTGATCTTCAAGTAGTTCGCTAAAGGCATTTTCTAACTCATCGAAAGTAAAATCATCGTACAGAGGGTTAGCAGATATCTTATCGAATGCCATAAGACAGACATTTGCAGTGCTGCAGGGTCTGTCCTCTTCCTCTGATTCACTGGCATCACTTTCGTGTCAGATGCTTGTATTTGCATACTTCCGACCAGTTGTAGCTTTTCTGCTTAATCTTGATCTGTCATATGGACTGCTTTTCTTTGACGTTGGACAGTCCTTCTTCATGTGTCCTGACTTCTTGCATCTAAAGCATATTGTTTCTTCTTCGTTGCTTTCATGGACGTCTTTCTTCCTTCTGTTCGATCTCTCAAACTTTAGAAATTTCCTGAAATTCTTCACTAGTAGGGCTTGTTCATAACCACTGGATGATTCTTCATCAGAATCATTGCATGCTGTTCTTCTGACTTGAGCTTTGAAGGCGATCGATTTTTCTTTAGGGGTCGCTTCTTTAAATTCTTGTAGGTCCAGCTCATGGGTCATCAGCTTGCCCATAAGTGTCTCCAAAGTCATGGTGATGAGATCGTTTCCTTCAATGATTGTTGTTGCCTTTGGGTTCCAATTCTTGGTTAGAGCCGTAGCACTTTCCTGATCTTCTCGTGATTACTGTAATCTTTACCAAGAGATTGCAAGGGATTAGTGATATCTAGGAAACGAGTAAACATCTGTGTAATTGACTCGCCGGATTTCATTTTGAATGATTCATATTTCTGTGTTAGTCTGCTGATTTTGTATTCTTTTACTTGGGAAGTCCCTTCATGGGTTACCTCAAGAAGTTTTCAAATATCATGAGACGTAGTACAGGTAGGAACTCGATTGAACTCCGTCTTGTCAATTGCACCGAATAGTGCATTGATGGCACATGCATCTAGACTAGCCTGTGACTTTTCTTCATCAGTGTATTTGTCATGTGGCTTGTCTATAAGTACGCCCTCAATCAGTATACGTGCCGGTTTTTTATAACCGTCAACAACTATAGACCAAAGATCAAAGTCAAGAGACTTTAGAAAGAAAGTCATTCGTGTTTTCCAATAAGTATAGTTCGTTCCATCAAATAGTGAGGGTCTATTTGTGGATTGCCCTTCACCGTTGAATATTGATTTCACGGCTGCCATATATACTCTCTAGGGTTGTTATATTAGAATATAACCTGCTCTGATACCAATTGTAGGACCGTTGAGCACCTCTAGAGGCGGGGTGAATAGAGTGTGTGCGTGTGCAGCGAAAATAATCACCAATTAAAAATTTTAAGCAGTTTATAACTATGGCAGTAATAAAGAGACAGAATTGTAAGTGCAACAAGAGATAGAAAATCAAACTCAGTGAACGCCGCGATATATACTGGTTTCCCTCTGAGAGGACTAGTCTAGTCGCAGGTACTCTTGCCCGCTGTTATTTCACTATTCACAAGCTAATTGAGAGCTTGCAGTCTCTTTACAACACCGTGCTTGGTGACAAGTGCATGACTGACTTCACAACACCGTGCTTGGTGACGAGTGCACGACCGGCTCCGAAAACTGAGATGTTTTCTGAACTTGGGAAAACCTTTTTACAACTCTGTAAACCAAAGACTCTAAATCGAACAGATGTTACTGGTTTTGGCTAAGATATGTATAGGTGGAATGTGAAAGCTTTAGATCGCTGAAAAACACTTTAGAAATAGATAGAGAGAAGAGTGAATGGGTGATTTGAAATAAAAAATTCTCTTCTATTTGTAGGTGTTTTTAGGGACCGAACTCGGATAGAGATCGGATGCGTAGATCTCGCAGACGAACGTTGTATGCAGATTTGGAGGCAACTGATATTTGAATTTGAGTAGACCGAATTCGGACCGAACTCGGCCTGAGTTCTGTCAATTCAGAACATAGATATTGGGACCAAATTTGCATAGTGTTTGTGGCTTTTTGGATAAGTGGAGCTAAGATAAATGGGTAGACTTTTTAGATAAGTGGACTGTAGATAACCTAAGCCAGTAATACCCGATCGATTTTACATTCTATATCCTAGACTCAATAAAGAATAAAATACAGAATAAAATGTAAAATGACTCGATCTGATTTCGATTCAATTTGCTTTTGGATGACGACTTGAGTGCTTGTTGTAGATGCAGTACGCTCTTCGATATTGATTTCACTTGTCCTGAAATGTTAGCAGCAGTTCGTATATTTTGTCTATCGACTTAAGTTATCGTTGATTATCAAAATCAGGTGTGACCATTAGACAATGGGCCAACATGCCGGTCCCTACATGATAGTAGGTAGGCTTGTAGGCAATGGCATGGTTGAGAGTTTCTATATTTTCCCTTTACCTTTTTGTCTAAAGTTTCAGATATGAAAAGGGGCAGGCATTTTTATCTTTTCTCGGTGTTGATGCTTTAACCAACAAAGTGATACAGGTGCTGAAGAGGGGAAGATGTGGCATAAGTTCAAAAGAGTTCAAAAGGGATACGGCCGTGAGGGTTTCTTCAAAGATAGCCGAACAAGGAAGCCTTCCTGTATTTAGCAATTTTCAACTGATATTAACTTTCTCATTGGAGCTTGATACTAGATTTTAGTGGTTTGTATTGAAGAGTATAACTGCACACGGCGTAGTATCTTACAGATTTAGATGCTCTACCAAATGTTGCTCCCTTTTATCATTCTCTTTTTGAGTATTGAGAACTCATAAAAGAGGACACATGACAAAAGTTATCTTTTTTTCCTTATTAATTGTATTATGCTCTGTTCTACTTTCTCTCGAACTTTTTTTTTACTTTATTATCGTTTACCATGTATATCCTGCTGACTAGTCCAGTAAACCATAATAGGAAACAAGGTATGTTCCTAATCTTCTGATATTTTGGTCTTTCTTCTACAGTTGGTCCCAGCTCTTGGAAACCCTTCCTCTTCCAAATGTAAGCATAGGATTGAGATATGATTTACTTCTTTTTATCTATATCAAACATTCATCCATTGACCTTTTTTCATCCATGATATATATAGATATTTTCTTAATCATTTGGTTTCGTTGCAACAATAACATCTCTAGGCATATTCCGGTGCAGATAAAATGGATATGCCCGACTGCTCCTACACAACCTGTAGCAGTGTTTGGTGGATTCCCGTGCCCTGCATGTAAGTTAACTGAATATACTTGCCATGGTCAGGCCATTTTGACAAAGTGCAATTTGATTCATGATTGAAGATGGATCCATTAGTGAAATTTTGGCATGCATGGTCATGTTTTTGTCTTCTCTGTAGGGTTTGATGTTGGGGACCTGTCAGAGGATGGTCCTGATGACGTCGAGGGAATGGACACTTCAGCTGCTCATGTTGCAAATCTTCTGTCAACTGAACCTGCTGATAGTATGTTTCCTTTCTGAGAAAATTATGGGCTCTTACTAAGTGTGTATAATGTACTGATGTTATGCTTTCTTCCACTCATTGTGAATATAGCATTGTTTTTATAAATTCATATAAAGATGAAAAACCATTTGAAATTTAGAGTACCAAATCATTACAATTTTTTTAACTTCAGTGCGAAGTTTGATTTGTACATGAAATGATTAATAGCTCAGACTTCCTTCAATTGGTTATGGCAGTTAAAGTTGGTATTGGTGGCTTTAGTATGGGTGCTGCAACTGCCCTTTATTCTGCAACTTGTTATGCTCATGGAAAATTTGGAAATGGCAACCAATACCCTGTCAACTTAAGTGCCGTTGTCGGCCTCAGTGGCTGGCTTCCATGTTCCAGGTTTCTGTGTTATCTTAGACTAGAATTAATTTACACCAATTCCATCTTCTCAAACAGTGACCATTCCATATTCATTAATACCACGTTCATCTCGTTATGAATTTACACTTATTCATTTTTTTTGCATCTGTTTTACAGGAGCTTGAAGAACAAAATTGAAGGGTCACAAGAAGCGACAAGAAGGGCTGCCTCCTTGCCACTTTTGCTTTGTCATGGAAGAGGTATAATTTCATTTTAGATGTACTTTTAAGGTACAGAATTTCAATGTTTTGGTTCTTTATTTTTCTGTTGACCAAGATCATATTGTTATAACTTATAACCAAGGTTCGTAGTATCGGTATCGGACCCTTCCTATGAGTATCGAGATCGGTGGTATCGGCATTTCTGGATCGGAATTTTAGATTTTTTTTAAAATATATTTAGGCATAATTTTAAGTATTTCATGAGCTGTTTTTTTATCAATTTTGGAATTAAATGAAATAGTAGTCACCCTTGCCTATTGGTTTACCTGCAATAGATAAGTTTCTTCTTTTACATGCATTTACAACCATACTATGCTTTTACACCTCGCTGATTGGTCTTTTTCGTTCAATTTTCTTTGTCGAATTGACTGCCCGATGTTGGTATCGGTCAGTATCGGGCGGTATCGGGACATACCAAACCGTATCGGTATCGGCTGTATCGAATCGGTATCGGCCGATACTGCAAACTATGCTTATAACTGGTTTCTGTTTGTGAATTGTTTCTTAGCAATAATTTACAAGTTATATATACACTCGCATTCGCGCGTGCTCTCAGTAAACATGCATGTAGAACGGCTACTTGGATTAAACGAGTGATCATATTGTTAAGTCAATTAATATTTATTGGGAAGTCAGCGACTAGTCCTTGGTATGTTTAGGTTCTATTTATTGGTGCCATTAGAAGATCCAGACATAAGACTTTAGCTCAAAGAGTTTCGTTTTTCTTTATGTAGGTTTCGTCTTTTTCACACACACACACAATATATATATATATATATATATATATATATATATATATATATAATATTACTAAATATATATATATATATATAATATTACTTATATATTTAATATATATATATATATATATATATATATATATATATATATATAATATTACTAAAAATATATATATATATAATATTACTTATATATTTAATATATATATATATATATATATAATATTACTTATATATTTAAGTAATATATATATATATATATATATATATATATATATATATATATATATATATATATATATATATATATATATAATTAGAACCAAAAAAAAATCTATATATAGCGGGCTCTGCTAGAGTTTCCACCCCGACGGCGATGGCACCCCCCCCCCCCCCCGCCTCCCAGACCCCCTCGATGGTGGCGTCCGGCGGAAAGGGGGGGCTGGGCGGCTGCACCTGGGTGGTGGCGACGGCAAGGGAACCCCCCCCCCCCCCCCAGGCGGGGGGGTTCGGGAGACGGCAACGTCGGTCTTCAAGGATCCCTCCCAGGAGGGGGGTCGGGCGGCGGGACCCGCCCAGGAGGGGGGTCGGGCGGCGGGACCTGCCCAGGAGGGGGGTCGGGCGGCGGGATCCCCCCGGTGGAGAGGTTGGGCGGTGGGAGCAAACGGGTCGGAGGGGGGTCGGCCGGATCCAGCAGGACCCCCCCCGTGCGGGGGTTCGGGCGCGGGTGGAGGCCTTCCTCGAGGCGGTATGGGGCTGAGCGGGGGACACGGCAAAGGAGGGGGAATGCCGGGTGCCACGGCACCGGTTTTTGAATTCGGGTCGGGTACTATGCTGGAGGCGGATGGGACTGGAGAGGCCGGCTGGCAGACGGTGGTGAGAAGACGGACCGTCGGGCGACGAGGGGCCCAGAATCAAGGGACTCTTGGGAGTCGGCCTCCTAGAGGCACAGTCGATCCACATCGCCGAGGGGGGGTTCGGTACGTACTGTGCCTGGATGGCGACCAAAGGCTACGGCGGCTGAGAAAGCGAAGGGTATTGTTGTTGATACTGGTAGGCAGGGCCCGGGCGCTACGACCCCTCCAACCAGGACCTCCTCTGAGGAGCAGAGGCCTCGGTCGTGGAAGGAGGTGTGCACTCCCGTAGAGTCAAAAAGCCCGCTGTCGATGGAATATGTTATCCCGATGGCGGTAGGAGGAGGACTCAGGGTATACTTTCCCGCAGAGGAAATAGCGGAGGTCTCTGACTTCTGGAAGAACACCTTGGTGCTATATGTGTTAGGGAACAAGCCGTTCTATGGCCAAATTCGGGGTTATGCGGAGAGAGTTTGGAGACCCAAAGGCAGCATGGAATTCTTCTCCCGGGAGAATGGGTTTTATTATGTCAAGTTTGGGTTGGCGGAGGATGTGACCAGGATTTTGCAGGGAGGGCCATGGTCGTTTGATGGGAGACTCATTATATTGAAGGAATGAACACCAGAGCTGAGGTGTGAGAAGGAGGTGTTGAATGCCATCCCCGTCTGGATCCGATTTCCAGAGTTCCCAGTAAAATATTGGAGCATTCCACTTCTCATGAGACTCGCCAGCCTCGTAGGGAAGCCGATCAAAGCAGATGAGGTCACTACTTTCCGTACCAGACTGATGTACGCTAGGACTTCGTGGAGATCAAGGCGGGCTCAGAGCTACCGAGCATGCTTGAGTATCAGGTACCGTCTGGAGAGGTTCTGACGCAGTCGGTGGAGTATGATTGGGTTCCACCCATGTGTTCTTACTGCGAGTGCTTTGGGCACACTACCAGTGCGTGCAAATACAAGGGGAAGGAGGCCGCTAGGCCACAGGCGGCTCAGACGGAGGCACCTGGGACGGAGACGGTTCAGACGAAGGCACCTGGGGAGGAGACGGCTACCAGTCACTTGCCTGGGGAGACGGCACCAAACAGACATATGGAGGAGGACACAGTGATGGAGGTTGATAGAAGGCTGGAGACAGGACCACCGCAGAGACAGAAGAGCATGCAGGGTGCACTGGTCCCGTTCAGGCCACAGAGGACTATGGTGACCAGGGGTATGAGCGCGGCTACTAGTGGTCAGATGGTGGTGGAGGCCGCTCCGGCAATTATGGTATACAGTAGCAGGAAGAGACATGCCCCGGCCACATTGGACGATATCCCTCAGGCAAGGGATATAGATGACCAGACTGAAGACAATCCTGACTGGGCTCTTACTCTTAGCAGGATTCAGGCTCATCTTGCTCCTTCCTCCATGGTAGATGCGGTCATTGATCAGGCGGATGAGACACTTCCCTCGAGTGTCGATCCAGACGAGTTCCAGGGGGACCCCTCATCTATTAATTAGATGTCGGTCCTTGCATGGAACATTAGGGGAGGTATTCCATTGGACGATGGAGGGAGATTTGAGGGGTTCTGAGGAGAGAGGCGTGTGACATTACTATCCTGCTGGAGACGAAGATTAGAGGGGCCGTTATGCTCTCGCGTAGGACTCCGGCAAGCTGGGACCACATTCACAACTTAGATCTTTGCGGTATGGCAAGGATCTGGGTTAGGTGGAACAAAGGTAGCTGGGAGGGGGTGCAGATCCATAAGTCAGAACAACTCATCGGCGTTACTTTCGAGAACAAAGGTGGGTTCCGTTTCATCCTGGGTGCTGTATATGGGCACAATGATCGGAGACTCCGGAAGGCTTTATGGGAGGACATTGTGCATCTGGGTCTTATGGCGGACAACATGCATCTCCCGCTGCTCATTATGGGGGACTTCAATGCTATGTTGCTTCGTCACGAGAAGGTGGGAGGTCGACCTGTTCCGGACTCGATCTTATATGACTTCCAGAGGTGTTTGCTTATGTCAGGGATGCGAGGGCTGGAGCGTGCTGGACACATTTGGACCTGGCACAACAAGGCTACTCATAATCGGATTGCTTGTCAGTTTGATCGGGCCTTGGGCAATAGTGAGTGGTTCAGATGCTTTCCGAACTCGGTGGCGGAAGGACTTGCGGCGGGTACTAGCGACCATTCTCCCATCCGGGTAGGCCTCTGTGTGAGACCCACTTTGAGGGCGAGGCCGTTTCGGTATAACAACAGCTGGTATATGTCGGCTGGTTATGAGGAGGTGGTTACGGAAGCGATGCAGCACTTTCGGGATGGCACGGCTCAGTTCCGCATGGTTCACAAACTCAAGCAGCTCAAGCGGGCCATCAGAGGGTGGGTGAAGACGAGACCATGGACTTCTCTGGCGGATAAGGAAGCCGAACTTCGGGACACACAGGTGGCCCTCCAAGCTGACATTCTGAACGGGGAGCTGGCGGCTAAGGAGAAGATCCTGATTGAGGAGGTCAGCACCATGAGACTACAGAAGGAGATTAGTGCGGCACAGAGGGCCAAATGTACTTGGCTCAAAGATGGAGATCGCTGCACCAAATTCTTCTACGATGTGATCCGCACCCGCCAGCATCGGAACAGCATACCCAGACTTCTGAATGCTGAGGGACGTCTTGTAGGGGACCCGGTGGAGATACAGGAGGAGGCCGTCCGATTTTACACTGTCTTATATCAGCAGACGGACTACACTAGCACGTTCCCAGCTCTTGTCACGAAGAGACTGGTGTCCTGTCACGGGAACAGTCTGCTTCTGGCACCTGTGAGGATGGAGGAGGTGGAAGACATTGTGATGAAGGCTAATCCCAACAAAGCTCCCGGGCCGGATGGATTCTCTTCACGGTTCTTTAAGCGACAATGGGGTGTGCTTAAGGCCCCGGTTCTTGCGGCGGTTCAGGAGTTCTTTGTGGAGGGCAGGCTTCTGAAGGAGATGAACCACACATTCTTGACGCTGGTGCCTAAGAAGGAGGGAGCGACCTCATTTGCAGACTTTCGGCCCATTGCTTGCTGTAATTTTCTTTACAAGATTATCACTCATCTTATGTGCAGGCGTATGGAGGGGATTATGCAGGGATTGGTGTCCCAGAATCAAGCAGCGTTCATCAAGGGCCGGTCGATACGGAGCACAGCTTGCTAGCTCATGAGATGGTGAGGGAGTTCAGCAAACCGGGGGGATGAAGGCTTGTGTGAAGCTTGACCTCCGAAAAGCTTATGATTCGGTCAACAGGGACTTCCTGTGCCACTTGATGCTTGCCATGGGGTTCGACGAGAGGTGGGTTGCGAGGGTGAGGGAGTGCATTTGCTCCCCTACTTTCTCAGTCCTCATCCAGGGCACGCCGCATGGTTACTTCAAGAGCAACAGGGGGTTGAGGCAGGGTGATCCCCTCTCCCCGTATCTTTTTACCTTGGTGATGGAGTACTTTACATGCATGATGGATACGGCAGTGCATAGCAAGAGGATCGTCCCCCTTTTCCGGTTGGTGAGTCCAGTTGTTTCGCATTTGATCTATGCTGACGACTTATTGGTGCTACTCCAGCCTTCCATGCGGGGAATGAGAGCACTCTCTGACATTATGGAGGAGTTCGGGCGGCTTTATGGGCTTCAGTTAAATAGGGAGAAAAGCAGAGTCTACTTCAGCTCCCGGTGTACTCAGCAGGAGGAGAGAGCCTTCGCATTGGGAGTGGACAGAGGCGAGCTTCCAGTGAAATACTTGGGGGTCCTGCTGACGGTCAACTATGCCAGAGAGCAGGATTGCCACAACTTGGTGGATTTTGCTCAGAGGAGAGTGGAAGGCTGGCAAGCGGCTGGTCTATCATTTGGAGGACGGATTGAGCTGGTGCGTTCGGTTATTGCGGGCATCACGATGTTCTGGCTCCAGTCTATACAGATACCTACGGCTACTATTCGGAAAGTGGAGGCCATATGTGCTGACTTCATCTGGAGGGGAGGGATGCATGCGATCTCCTGGGACCAACTTTGTCGGCCTCGGGAGGAAGGAGTTGGGTTGAGGCCGTTTCATGCGGTCAGGAAGGCAGCTTGTGTGAAGATGGCCTGGAGATTCATCAAGGGGGGGGTCGTTCTGGGCGGAATGGATGGCGAACAGATATCTTCGGAGGACCAACTTCTGGGCCTGCAGGATAGACAACAATTTCTCGGTCACATTTAAGGCCATCCTGAGGTGTCGACCGGTGCTCCAGACCGCTATCTGTAGGAACATGAAGGATGGGACGACTACCGACCTCTGGCTAGACCCTTGGTTGAGTTTCAGATTCTTGCTTGAGATATTGGGAGGTCAGCTGGATAGAGAGGCGGGCAGGGGGCTTACATGCAGTCGGATCATCAGGGATGGAGTGTGGAGGCCAGAAGGATATCCGTATACTGCTCAGCTTGTCGAGGAGATTCGCCTTATTACTATTGACGCTAGCCAGCAAGAGGATTCCTGGAGCTGGGCCGGCCCAGGTTCGGGGGGCCCGGTCAGGTCTATTCTGCTTTCGTAGCTGCTACGACTTGGTTCGGACCCACCACGACCGGGCTGAGGAGGTGGACTTCATATGGGACAAGGGGGTTGCACGTAAAATGCAACTATGTGCATACCGACTGCTACGGGGTAGACTGATGACGAGAGATAGACTCTTCAGGTTTGGGATGCAGATCCCGGATGCCAAATGTGTGCTATGTAATGGGGAGGATGAATCTATGGGACATCTCTTCTTTGTATGCCCGGTGACCTGGCACATTTGGACTGAGCAGTGCGCGCAGCTGAGAGGAGTTGGGGTGGACAGAGACATCCGGAGCATTCTCAGCTGGATCCGAGATCACAGAGGCCAGGATCCGGGGTGGGCCAGAAGAGCCAGAGTTCGTCTCGCCGCGTCCGTTTGGCACATCTGGAAAGAGCGGAACAGACGTATTTTCGAGGGCTTGACTACCCCCCCATTGGAATTCTACATAACATAGAATTCGATGTATCAGTAATGGCCCCATAGTACTATAATTTGGGGCTCGGGATGTTGTGATATTATGTATTTTAATACCTTTTCCGCTATATGCGAGGAATAAATTTACCCTTATTCCAAATATATATATATATATATATATATATATATATATATATATATATATATATATATATATGTGTGTGTGTGTGTGTGTGGCCCAAGTGGTAACTTATTTATATAAATAAGTTACCACTTGGGCCACACACACACACATATATATATATATATATATGTGTGTGTGTGTGTGTGTGTGTGTGTGTGTGTCCCAAGTGGTAACTTAATGTGATTACTCCTCGGATGTCGCATGTTCAATTCTTACTATACACATCTTGTTTCAACTTTTGTATAAACTTTATATTATGCACCCTTAAAGTTTTCGTTTTTTAGATAACACCCCCCCCCCCCCCCCCCCCCCCCCCCCCCCCCCCCCCAACCCCCAAAAAAAAAAAAAAATCCCAACCCCTACCCCAACCTACCCCCCTATCGGCCCCTGCATAGTAGACAGCTAAAAACATTAACAGGATAATAGTATCCTCATATTTAGAATGAATCATTCCAAATTCTCAGTCAAAAAGGGTCAAGGTAATGGAAGAAAAGTGGCGGAGGACGATTTAGGAATACCAGCCTGTCGTTGTAGAGTGTGTGACAGAAGCTGGGGAAATAAGGTGGCAGGGTGGCGGTGGTAGCGCAAACAACAGGAAGAGTGGCTAAGAATTTTTTTTTTCACGACTCACAATTGTTTGTATTGAGTCACACCATAGGAAAGGTCTTAGGAGTTGCACTGAAATTTCCTCAGTCACACCACTTCCCAGAATGGTGAGAAGTAACCAGATTGATTCAAAACATTAGTTGACATTGATTTTATTCCCTACTCAATGATATTAAAAAAGGGAATTCTTAGTCCCTTTGACACATTTGGACCATGACTTACATTAAACATGAACATCCTTTGTTCAGCACAAATTCTCATTTATAAATATACCAATTTGTTACTTGGAACACAATCTTTGACTATCGCAATGATTTCTGGACAGGTTAAGCAAACCAAGTTCATAGCCACTATGGTGATAGTTGTCCAAGTGATTTTTTAATGTGTCCCTACACCAATTTTCTGTGCTTAAAGAAGAAGATTTTGTTTGGAGGTTAGCCTAGCTGGTGATAACATATCTCATCTAAAAACAGGACATGTCTGAATCCTCCTCATATTATCTCTTAGTACAAGATGCAAAAAACATTACGAGGGTTACCCTTCCTTGATCAATTAAAAGCAGTGTTCTAAATTTCGCTAGGCGGAATCGGTGCGCCGGAGGGCCGCCTAGACGCCCAGCTGAATTTTGTATATTATATATATTTTTTCAATATGTATAGATATAAATAGTTTGTATGTAACATATTAACACAAAAGTTTGTGTTATTGTGCCTAGCAACAGGATATATATATATAACTCATGTTGTTTCTGGGGTGGTATTGGGTTCGAATCCTACCCTAGGTTTTTTTTTCCAGTTCTTTTTATAAAAGACGAGGTGTCACGACCGCACCCGATGTACGGACACGAGTGCGTGACGACGCCCAGTTTACGCCGCAGTATCGGCGGTAGAACGCTGTCTATGTCTACTATACTAACTAACAATATAAATATCTTAACCTGTCGAAATAATCATCTCCAAACGGAGGACAAGTAATGATAATATTCATACTCAATCACAATGACTAAAGGAAGATAAATGGCACGATAAAGATATAGAGACATGATATGAAAATATCCAGGAAAAATCTATCATGAACATAATACAAATCCCAAATCCAGAGTCTAAGAGTCTACTATCTCAAATAACATAAATCTCCAAAATATAACATGCCAAGAGTCATAACGCTGGAGACAAATCCTGTACAAAATCTACTCTAACTAAGTCGCTATAGAGCCTTCTCAGTTGGAGCTAAGCCCTCCTAGATCAGTGTCTCCTGGTCTACGCCTACTACATCGTGTGGGCCATAGTAGGTAGGGCAACCGTCATCTGAATCGTCCGAAAAATATATCCAGTAAGGATTGAAGCAAAGTACACCTCTAATAACAGTTCCAGTAAATGATAAATACTATGTAATAGTAAATAGAAAGAATATACAAGATAAAATAACATGTACATGAATGTAACAAGGCATGAATAAAACTGTAAGTACAAGAGCAAGAGATCAGGATATATCATGTACAAAAATCAAGAATAAAGCTATCTATGTGAGTGAGCACTAGTTTCAACATATGATCGACTTAGGAACTTGCACGGAAATTTATGGCCTGGTTAATCATACGTGCGGTGTATGATTAACACTTACGGGAAACAATATCATGCACGGGAAGGGTATGATCACATACCTACACTACTACTCTCCGCCCCCGACTCAGTGTTGTAAATTTTAGCCTAGGCGCTAGGTGGTCGCCGGCCGCACCGAAAACCTCCTAGGCGGTGGACCTAGGCGGGTTTCGGTCCTAGGCGGTCTATGTGGCCAATTTTTTTTTGAAAATTTCAAAAAAAAAATCACAGAAAAAATTCATTTTGACAAAAAAAATACTTACCTGTCGCCGCCAACTGCTGCTGGCTGAGGGATGCTGCTGGCCTGATGCTGTTGTTGCTGCTGTTGGCTGAGGGGAGAAGGAGGGGAGAGGGGAGCGGAGGAGGAGAGGAGAGGGGAGGGGAGGGGGAGAGGGGAGGGGAGGAGAAGTCTGCTGCTGCAGCAGACTCTCTCTCCTCTCCTCCCCCTTATATTTTTTTTCCAAGTTAAAAAAAACTGAAAAAAAACAAGGGATGCGAACCCTTAGCCACTGAAATGAAGACCTAAGCATAGCTACGCTAGACATAAGAGCTCAGAAGTTTATGTGTTTAAAAGTTACATATATGTTATTTATATATATACACATGAGCAAAACAAAAAAAACAAAAAAAACAAATCGGTGCGCCTAGGCACCTAGCGCCCCAGGCGCTAGGGGGGTCCTCGACGCACTGATTCCGCCTAGCGAAATCTATAACATTGTCCCGACTGGTACAGTGAATCCAATTATGGTACATTACGACACGTGATTCACTAAGAAGGTAGCTAATCCTCTCAGGATTCGGTGTCTATACAATGCACAAGAACAACATCGGGACTTGCACACGGTATACCAAGACATACGAAAATAACATCTCATGACGGAATCCGGAAATACTAATCCGTGTAACCAATGTGTCAAGAGATCAAGGATATCTACACTAAATACAGGAAACATAGAAGATATTATAAACAAAAATTATCAGAGAATGTACTCGCCTGAGATCCGGTGTAAAATGTCAACAGTATCCGATATGGTGCCTTGAAGACCTAAATATGGAATATCAATGTCAATTTGTGTTTTGGAAACATAAACATGCTATACTAGCTCAATACTGGGTCTCCAAGTCATTTCTAGGTCAACTGGATCAATACCTTGTTAAACTAGGTCACACCTAGGTTTTTAGGGCCATACCTTGCCTTACCAAGGTATTCTAGTCTATACTAGGCTAATACCCTAGGTAACTACCTATCTAGTACACCTATAGGCTTATGATACAAATACCTTAGCCAAATTACCCAAGTATCTATGTATCTTGCCTATACCTTAACTCTAGTATCAATATCCAACATATAGGTAAATACTCAAATCTTACCTACTCCAATGTCTACACTTAGGTATCCATATCTATTACCTATGTTCTCCTAACCAAATTACTTGGACAATTACCCCTTTACCTACACTACCACATGTATAGGAATATCCCTATACACTCAACCTCATATCCTCACTTAACACACACACACTCACAAATATCCACATATAAATCTCCCTGTTGTTATCTATCCTGTGCACATGTGTGCACAGGTTCACCCAAGGAGCTCGGTCCCTTGTATTTATGAAGTTGGCCCCTTAAATCCCCCCTTGCACTCACTGTCATGCACCCTTGTGCACAGGTGCAGTGCACACTTCACAACAGCATACCTGCTGTTACTTGGCTCCCCCTCCCTCTAAATCTCTGTTACACTCACAAAGCACTCAATTCCAGTCCCTACAACAGCTATTGCTGCTGTGCTTTGCACAAACCCTTCAAAGCCACTGTCAAGCTCCTGCACCCTTCCTCTTCTCACTTCACTTGCTCACCCCTTTGACCCCCTTGATACAGCTGCTACCTGCTTCTTCACCTTGAACCCCTTCCTACATCTGCTGTCTAGCAGCATTTGCTGTTGTAACCAACAGCTTACCTGCTGTTTGGACTCCCCCTTTCCCCCAAACTGCTATGCTGCACTATAGCCTGCAGTTTATACACCTGCTGTAGGCGTTCTTCTTAATAAGCTGCTAACAGCAGTGATTCCAATACCTGCTGCTCCCCCCTCTGTGCACAGGCCCCCCTTTACTGCAGGGCAACTCCCCCTTCACTCCACATCTACCAAGCCATCAACCAACCTATCCATATATGCATACACACACAAATGTACATGTGTATCACATAACACACCCTCACCTAGTTTACTAGGTACTAAATCCCCCACTCCAAAACAGTCCTACCTACTATTGCATTACCCAATCCATATGCACATGCCACCCACTACATATATAGCTATCACCCTATATAACACACACATATGAATGTGCATACACATGTATATAGACACACTCACTATCCCAATTATGTATCAATAGGCACTCACACACATATATAGTCATAGGACTATATATATACACACATAGCTAAATGACACATACACATGAGCAATAAATCAAACACTTGGTGTGTATCACCTCCGTATTGCACTAGTCTATAATACTCTTGTGATACGGCCAAGATACCTATATCAAACCTTGTCCGAATCCTACTAAACTACATAGGCAAGTCTAAAATATATATATAAACATAATTAGTGCAATTCTAAGCTAGTGTCAAGTGTTATGTGTAATTGGACATGTGTGCCACAAGTGTTGGAGAGAAAAAAAATTCCAACTCGTGTCCTACCGTATCATAACACGATCAACACGTATACATTTGTGGACACGAATCTAGACACACAACCAAATCTAATATAAATAGGTCTAACAAACCTAATGACAAACACTTGGTACACCATTCTCGAAATTTCTCCAATTTTTTTCTTAGATTTGTGTTTTTGCATTTAAAGACCCTGGCTTTAGAAAATCCTCACATTTTTATTTTGGCTCAGCTTATACCCATTTTGAATGATGCCGTTAACAGACGTTAAAATACGTCTGAAATTACGATTTTACCCCTCCCTCCTTTCTCTCCTTTGGGGGGGGGATGGCCGTGTGGAGAGGAGGGAGGGGGGATGAGGAGGGTGGCCGCACGGAGAGGAAGAGGGGGCTGCCACCACCGCCAGGGAGGAGGGGTTGGTGGTCGTACAGGGAGGAGGAGGGCGGCTACCACCACCGCGGGGGAGGAGGGGGCGAGGAGGAGGAGGGGAGGAGTAGGTTTGCCGCGCCGGGAGGAGGGGGGGTGTAGTGCCCCGCTCCTATCGGTTCACTATGTAAGGCTTGTGGCTTGGTTAACTCGGTCAGAACCGAGTATTGGAGAAACTTACCGTCGGCACCGAATCGATCACGGACAAGTGCATAAGAACCTTTCCAACCAATGGATTGGTTTCTCTTGAAATGCGTCCAAGAGTTTTCTCTGGATGTTTTGCTGCTGGTTTTGTTGCTTGGTTTTGATGGATGCTTTTCTGAATGATTTTCGATGACTTGATTCTTGTCCGTTTTCATCGATTTGCATAGCATTCATTCTTGAGAATTCTGAGAGAAGAAAACATAACGAGACGGAGTATTAACCAAACTTTTGGTGCCATTGCAGACTGACGCGTGACGGAAGGCTAAGCGTGCAAGTGTTCCTCTCTCTCTGCGATTCTCTAAATTGGTGCGTGTGGATCTCTGTGGTGGTATTGTCCCTCTCGCTATTCCTTCATGCCAACTAAATAATTGTCTTGCAACATCCGTTGATCGATATCAAGTTGCTAATGTCACAAGTCAATACCACTAAGAAGCTAGAGATTGAATATTGAACATTGAACATTGAATGAATTGATTACACTGTTAACAACATTGAGATTATGCTTGTCCCCTGAACATTGAATTGAAATGAATTGATGCCTATGACGATGAGATATGAAATGCTGAGAATGAACATGTTGCCTTTTCACCTTTAATATTATACCATGCACACTATGATTATCGAGTCAGACACGCATTCGCATAGTCATGGACAACTTGTATACAAGGTATTGTTTCCTCGAACGGTACCGGGGCGTCGGGACCGAATTTTTGAAGAGAGTTGCATTCGCTGGATACATAGTCCCGAATGATGACGCAAAGCGAGGAAGATTCGTGCAAGGCTTGAATGGGGGCTTGCAGCGCGATGTGCTAAGTCGGAAGTGTACGTCTTACCGGGAGGCGTACGAAACTGCTCTCGAGATGGAGAGATTTCATCCGCCCGTTAGTCACGGAACAACACAAAACTACCAAGGTAGTAACCAGAAACGACCTTGGTCTGCGGGAAGGAATGACGCACCTAAGCGTCATAATGCAGGTGACAACAAAGGTCACCACCAACAGTTGCCTCGTTGTAACAAATGTCATCGAGTGGGACACCGGGCGGAAGATTGCCGTGTTGGGTGTTTCAAATGTGGGGATGTAAATCACAAAGCATGGAAATGCAGAGGTAGGGGAGGAAATCAGTATCCTCCTCGTGGACATAACAACAATCAGTACCGTGGATAGCATAACAACAATCAGAACCGGGGCCAACATAACAACCAAAATCGTGGCCAAGCGCCACCAGCCTTACCAGCTCCAACTGGGAATGCACCGAATCAACAACAAGGTGCGCAAGCAAGGGTTTATGCTTTGACTCAAGCAGAGGCCCAGACCGCAGAGAATGTAATAACAGGTATGTTGCTGTACAAAGGCACACCTGCAAGAGTACTTTTTGATTCTGGTGCTACTCATTGCTTTATCTCGTCTGATTTTGCAATGAAAAAGAAATTTTGTATGACTCTACTAAAGACAGCTCTATGTGTTAGCACTCCTTCGGGAGTAGATATGTCTGCAACTTTGATTTGCAGGGACGGCTATATTAAAATTGGGTGCAAGACTTTATCTCTGGACGTAATTGTACTCGACATCAAAGAGTACGATATCATCTTGGGAATAGACTGGCTCAGCGCCTGTCATGCAACAATCGACTGTGCGGATAAGAGAGTTGTGTTTCGCCTACCCGGAGAAACGGAAGTTTCTTACTCGTGCAACTCGACATTCCAGGGACCCATGGTAATATCGACAGTTACAGCAAGGCACATGCTGTACTCAGGGTGTGAAGGATACCTCGCTTCTGTTCAAGACACTCGGATGAAGGGTATAGGCTCGAATCAGACCGAAATTGTGGCAGAGTTTCCCGATGTGTTTCCGGATGAGATACCTGGAATGCCGTCGGATAGAGAAATTGAATTCACAATTGATACATTCTCGGATACTCGTCCGATATCAAAGGCGCCGTACAGGATGGTTCCGACAGAATTAAAGGAACTAAAGGTACAACTACAAGAATTGCTCGACCGGGGATACATTCGCCCAAGTGTATCTCCATGGGGTGCTCCAGTGCTGTTTGTAAAGAAGAAGGATGGGACGATGCGGCTGTGCATCGATTACAGAGAACTGAATAAGGCAACCATCCGTAACAAGTATCCCTTGCCAAGGATAGATGATCTGTTCGATCAGCTACGAGGGGCGATCGTGTTTTCTAAAATCGATCTTCGTTCAGGATACCATTAGTTGAAGATCAGACCCGAAGATGTCCCTAAGTCAGCATTTCGTACGAGATACGGACACTATGAGTTTTTGGTCATGTCATTCGGTTTGACTAATGCTCCAGCAGCCTTCATGGATCTAATGAATAGAGTGTTTCGACCGTTCTTAGACAAGTTTGTTGTCGTATTCATCGATGACATCTTGATCTACTCAAAGGACAGAGAGACTCATGTCGGGCACTTGAGAGAAGTACTTTAGACGCTGCGAGACAATCAGGTGTATGCAAAACTAAGCAAATGCGAATTTTGAATGAACAGCGTGTCGTTCCTAGGGCACGTTGTCTCGGCAGAAGGCGTTGCTGTTGACCCAAAGAAGATTGAGGCAGTTATAGACTGGAAACAGCCTGCATCAGCTAGTGAGATACGAAGTTTCCTTGGTTTAGCCGGGTACTACCGTAGGTTTGTGAAAGACTTTTCAAGAATCACTTCGCCTTTGACTCGCCTCACTTAGAAGGAAGTCGTATTTAAGTGGACCGACGACTGTGAGAGTAGTTTTCAGGAACTCAAGCAACGGCTCATCACAGCTCCAATTTTAGCACTTCCAGAAGGCTCTGAGGGATTTCAGATCTACAGTGACGCATCGGAACTTAGTTTGGGATGTGTTCTCATGCAACGTGGGAAGACAATATCATATGCGTCGAGACAACTCAAACAGCATGAAAAGAATTACCCAACTCATGACTTAGAACTGGCAGCGATTGTGTTCGTGTTGAAATTGTGGCGACACTATCTCTATGGTGTGTCCTGCGAGATCTTCACGGATCACAAAAGCCTGAAGTACATATTCACACAGAAGGAATTGGATTTGAGGCAGCGGCGTTGGTTAGAATTGATCAAAGATTATGACTTGACAATTTCTTACACGCCTGGTAAAGGGAACGTAGTAGCTGATGCCTTGAGTCGAAAATTCGTTGGGTCACTAGCAGTGGCAAAGGAGGTACTACGAGATCTTGAAGAGATGGGCATCGAATTCTGAATTCGTCCACAGAATGTACAGTTGGCTCAGTTGCAGCTTGAGCCGAGCCTCCAGGGAAGGATTAAGACTGCTCAGAAGGACGACCCATTTCTGCAGAAAATACGTGAGTTGATTCTAACAGGAAAGGCGTCGGACTTTACAGTTGAAGATGACACTATTCGTGTCAAGGGAAGATTGTGCGTCCCTAAGGATGAGGATATCATGAAGGAAATACTGACCGAGGCTCATTTCGCGAAGTATTCCTTGTATCCGGGAAGCACAAAAATGTACAAGGATCTACGCACAACATTTTGGTGGCATAGCATGAAGAAGGATGTGGCTCTATTCGTGTCACAATGCTTAGCTTGTCAGCGTGTGAAGGCCGAACACCAACGACCAGGTGGAGAACTACAAAATCTGGCCATTTCGCAGTGGAAGTGGGATAATATCTGTATGGACTTTATAGTCGGCTTGCCAAGAACTTAGAAGGGGAATGATGCGATTTGGGTAATCGTTGATAGATTGACCAAATCGGCTTATTTCATTCCAATAAAAGTTACGTGGGGCGTAGAACGGTTGGTTCAGATCTACATAAATAAAATTGTCCGATTACATGGGGTGCCAACTTCTATAGTATCGGATAGAGACGGGCGATTCTTGTCGCGATTTTGGATAAGTTTGCACTCAGCATTAGGCACAAAGTTGAATTTCGGTACGGCATACCATCCGCAGACTGATGGTCAGGCAGAGAGAGTAAATCAGATTCTTGAAGATATGTTGAGATTGTGCATGCTCGATTCGAAGATAAATTGGGACGCACATCTCGTATTGGCAGAATTTGCCTATAACAACAGTTATCAGGCAAGTATCCAAATGGCTCCGTACGATGCCTTGTATGGACGGAAATGTCGATCACCGATATGCTGGGATGAAGTCGGCGAACGGCAAGTGCTCGGACCAGAACTTGTGGAACAAGCCGTCGAGAAGGTCCGCTTAATTCGAGAAAGGCTTAAAGTTGCTCAAAGCCGACAGAAGAGTTATGCGGATGTACATCGACGACCTTTGGAATTCGCGGCGGGCGATCATGTCTTCTTGAAGGTCACACCCATGCGAGGTGTGATGCGGTTTGGGATGAAAGGAAAGCTGAGCCCGAGATTCGCTGGACCCTTCGAGATTTTGGAGAAGGTAGCCTCAGTGGCTTATCGACTTGCGCTACCTCCAGCTCTGGCTGATGTGCACGATGTCTTCCATGTGTCCCAACTGCGAAAGTACGTACACGATCCAAGTCACGTAGTGAACTTCGATCAGTTGTAGTTGAGTGTTGACCTATCCTACACTGAAGAGCCTGTCCAAATTTTGGACAGGAAAGAAAGTTTTGCGGAATCGGACAGTATCCTTGGTCAACGTGCTATGGCGGAATCATGCAGTCGAAGAGTCGACGTGGGAACTGGAGGAGGAAATGAGGGTGAAATACCCCTCCCTATTTGATAATTTTGAGGTAGGACTTTTGCTTTAAGTTTCGAGGACGAAACTTTTTCTTAGTGGTATATTATGTAGTGCCCCGCTCCTAGCGGTTCACTATGTAAGGCTTGTGGCTTGGTTAACTCGGTCGGAACCGGGTATTGGGGAAACTTACCGTCGACACTCAATCGATCACGGACAAGTGCATAAGAACCTTTCCAACTAATGGATTGGTTTCTCTTGAAACGCGTCCAAGAGTTTTCTCTGGATGTTTTGCTGCTGGTTTTGTTGCTTGGTTTTGATGGATGCTTTTCTGAATGATTTTCGATGACTTGATTCTTGTCCGTTTTCATCGATTTGCATAGCATTCATTCTTGAGAATTCTGAGAGAAGAGAACATAACGAGACGGAGTATTAACCAAACTTTTGGTGCCATTGCAGACTGACGCGTGACGGAAGGCTAAGCGTGCAAGCTCTCTCTGCGATTCTCTAAATTGGTGCGTGTGGATCTCTGTGGTGGTATTGTCCCTCTCGCTATTCTTTCATGCCAACTAAATAATTGTCTTGCAACATCCGTTGATCGATATCAAGTTGCTAATGCCACAAATTAATATCACTAAGAAGCTAGAGATTGAATATTGAACATTGAATGAATTGATTACACTGTTAACAACATTGAGATTATGCTTGTCCCTTGAACATTGAATTGAAATGAATTGATGCCTATGATGATGAGATATGAAATGTTGAGAATGAACATGTTGCCTTTTCACCTTTAATATTATACCATGCACACTATGCTTATCGAGTCAGACACGCATTCGCATAGTCATGGACAACTTGTATACAAGGTATTGTTTCCTCGAACGGTACCGGGACGCCGGGACCGATTCGGCCTAGGAGGAAATGCAGCTTGCTTTGGTGGCACGATTGGTATCGGGACATTCATTCGGACTTGCAATCCGAAGGAATGGTGCGTCGCATACCCTTGAAGTCCTATATGGCAAGTCAATATGGTTTAACAACACCAGTGGCTATGTAGTCAGGATGCATGTAATGATCATTTTATGCAGGGACGGTAAGTATTATTATTATTATCCTGTATCTTATGCAGGAAAGCTGGATTCGGCCAATGGTAAAATGAACAGTTGTTTCATATAATATTATGTTGCCTCAATTATGAATCACTATGAATTGCTAGTCCCTAATAAGCTCATGATTTAAAATGCTTGTCATTAATAAAATGTTGGTTTAGCTGAGTGGGCCAACGGGGCTCACCAGCGCATTGTTATAATGTGCTGACCCCTCCTCCACAGGTACTGGAGAAGGCTCGGGCGCACGACCAATCTAAGGCTTTCTGAATTGCTACTACTTTCAAGTTTTTCCTAAAAACGCACAAAGTATTACAGAGTTTTCAAAGATGGCTGCTTATATTTCAAAGTACTAAAGGGGCATGATGTATGGAACGGGAAGTTATTTCATGGCAGCCTATTAGTTGTACTTCTTTTCATGAATCAAAGTAGCCGAAAAGGCATTTCAAATATTATCGAGAAAAGTTATATTCTGACTACAATTATCAATAAAATGAGTATTACTTCTTCCTATATTGTATCCTCAATGTTTCTGAAATGTGGCTGGGTTTCAAATGTTTCTAAATGACATAATAGTGCACGTTCTTACCTTGTACAAGTACAACACCAAACTTGTATGGCATCACGCCTTAGCGAGGACGAACGATTCGGCGCGAATCGAAGCGAGGACGAAAGATTCCCCGAATCGGGACGTGACAGGGGGTGGGGCTGGGTGCTGCCACTACCGCGGGGGAGGGGGGGGAGGAGAAGGGTGGCCGCATACCACCGCAGGGGGTGGGGGGTGAGGGAGGGGAGGGATATTTTGGGCATCTTTTTAATTTTTTATTTTTAAAATGTTTCAGACTCGGACTATGCTTGTGTTGTATTAGATGCGTATTGAATAGTCGTGGATTTGGTTAACCTGTGCACGAGTTTTGGCTTCCTCGAACGAGATTGCCAAGGGGCACCGGGACCGTTCGGCCTAGGAGGAATTTGAGATTGGTATTATGGTATATTTCATTAAGAAGGTTTGTGATCGACTATTGAAAATGGTAACGCCACAATAGTAGTAATTCGAGGTCCTTCGGTGACTGGGCTAGCAACCCGTACATGAAGTGATCCCTGTTTAACATATGAGATATAGTCCATTATGGCTCGAAAATCCAGTGACCTTTATATAGATAGGTGCCGGTGGACTGACTTTATGTTGGGTGCAAGAACAGATCCTGCCACCCTTATAGTGAAATATTACCTTTAACATGACTAGGATGGATAGTAAGTATACACCTTGCATCAGCGAAGGGTGAGTGCATAGAGTCGGTAAGAAGTCGTCGCAAGGCGACGGATTTCGATATGTTTCATATTCTGCATATGCTATCTAGTATAACATATATGCCATGAGTACATGCTTTCCTGCTTTTATAAGATGCCATGAAATCGATCCTAAGGCAAAATGGAAAGATCACCAAGTAAATTGCATTATTTCACAACATTACTTAGTATCGGTTTAGGCGAGTGAGTTTTTCATTCACCAGTACGAGATGTGTACTAATACCCCAACCCCATGTACCGAAGCGACTTGGAGTTGTTGAGACATCAGGGCTTGGACTTGCAACATAAAGATGCGGCCGGAATATAGAATACATGATGTATGGAACGTCGAGATCCTTTGTGAGCTAGAGAGATCATGAGTCTTTGTATTCCGCTGCTTTATCAATAAAGAGAATTGTTTCGTATACTCTGTGAAATTTCAATGTAACTGTTGTCTTCCATTGCGAATGTTATAATTTGAGGTAGCCATTTAAAGATTTATCTTCTTACCTTGTACGAGTGCAACTCCAGACTCGTACGACATCAGGCCCCAGCGAGGACGATCGATTCGACTGAATCGATGCGAGAGCGAACGATACGGCGGGTCGGGACGTAACACCTAGCGTTTAGGCTGCAATTTAGAACACTGATTAAAAGGACTCGATCAACATTATGCCATTATGGCTTTGCATGAATAGTAATATGCTTGATCCATCATAGGAAATTTTGTCTTGATCAAACAATCAGATACACTATAAGGATTATTAAAGAGATTATCCTTGTATGATTAAAATGCAAGAGGAATATTCTTTACTATTGGAATAATGGTGTTGGGGTGGGGGAAGGGGTGGGGATGAGGACATCGCACCGCATATACGAGATTTTCGATACGTGTATATGCGCATGATGCATCTCAGACAAGACCCGATATTGCTTATGTGGTTTTGATTTGATATTCAACTAAGGTTATTTATTTTAGTCCCACATTGCTTAATGGAAAATTTATCTTTTAGTTGCATTTTTAGTCCCACATTGCCTGTGGTAAGTGGCAATGTGGGTGCATTGCTCTTTTGTATTCCTATATATAGGCTTGCTCAATTCCTGTTGGATCATCAAATAATGAATGAAATATTGTGAGAAAAAAATTCTTGCAAGCTATATTGTCTTTAGAGTATGAAACCTAATCTCCCCCCTCCCTGGGTTTGTGAAACCCTAGTATGGTCGTCCATCGAGCGTCTCTGACCCCTTCTCTCCCTAATTCCGCCACCAAGCCGGTCGCCACCCAATCCAGGCGGTACCAACAGCTCCCCACTGCCCTGCCTTCCGTCTCGGCCGTCCGTCTAACGTCTTCCCCCGGCGCCGCCAGCCAGCCGGCCGTCGTCCCCTTCCTTCCTCGACCGCAGATCGGCCCCAGAGTCCAGTCGGGCTCCACATAGAGAAGCCCCTCTCTTTCTGTTATGGTGCTTGGAACAATAGCCAAGGATCCTTCATCATTTAAACAAAACTATGTTTACTCTTCAACTTCCTAAGTATTTCGAATTTACCATTGCTAGTCTATAGATCTCTCAAATATTTTCAACTTTTATAGCTGTCATTATTGCTTGATTGTGAGCGTGTGAATATGCTTGATTAAATGCCTTATATTTGCTAGAACTGAATATTAAATCGAGAACTACAATTAAGGTACAATTTTATTACATTAATCTTCCGAGAACAATGAATACAATATTTGTATAATTTTATTGTGCTTCTGCCTATAGAACCATTGAGATCTCGACCTTAAAATTTTAAATTTTCTGCTTAGTTAATTGTTCTTTATAATGTAGTATTAATTTTTGTTCATTCTGCTGATTTCAACACTACGCACAACATATAGACATAGATTAGTACAAACAGAAGCATGTTTTGTGTCGTCTTTGGTATCAGAGCATGATTTGTGCATTTATGTAATTCTACATAAATTATTTTTAAGGCAAAACTCCATAAAGATATGGTTTGAATTTTTTCACCTTTGCCAAAAAAATCATATTGAACTAAATTTTAAATTTATTTAGATATTGGCCTTAAGGATTTCTGGTGTCAATGTCTTGGTGTTGCCGACCAGATGGAGCTCATTAGGACTTTGAAGGAAGCGGTTGTAGTATGATCTGATATCTGTGAGTCTCGTGCCACTAGAGAGGTCCGTTCACTTAATCCGAAAAAGTTTAGGAGTTGGTCGATCTAGTGCATTTTATCTAATTAAAAAAGTTATTTGTCATTTGCACTTGCATTAACAACAATTATTTAGGGTTAATTAGTGCATACACGATTTGGTTATTCATATTTGTTAGGCGAATTTGCTCAATCATCTCGAGAGTCAAGTAACCCTTTGCATTTATCATGTGAAACCACTATGGACGGTATGGACCGTGAGTTAGTAAGTTAGATGCGCTAATGGGACAAATGGATACCATTACTCAAGAATGTAGGGCTACCCACAAAGCCTTAACTGAATTTCAAAAAGAAACAGATGATATATTCACTAGAATTGAGAGAGCACGTAATCGTACCCTACGGAGGAATGACGGAGTGAGAGTAAGTAGTCAGATACTTCATAGGGATCAAGCTGATTGCGACCATGGGAGTTCTCATTCCCCATGACGAAACTAGAACCATTGACCACAACGATACTATCCTGATAAGCAATATTTGAGTATCAAAGTTGAGGCGTCGACCTTTGACGACAAACTCAATCCACAATATTTCTTGGATTGGCTAAAAGGTATGGACCGCTACATCAAGTGATATACCTTGGCCTTGGAGAGAAAAATAGAATTTGCTGCTATGAGATTGACTGGCCAAGCTAGTCAATATTGGTTTAATGTCAAACACTGGAGAGGAATAAGAGGTTAGTTGCCCGTGAGGACTTGGATTGAAATAAAACACCAATTGAAAGAGAAGTACCTCCCTCCCTCTTATTACCCCCGTTCATTAGATTAGTGGAATCTCCTACACCAAGGAAACATGTCGGCTAAAGAGTATGTAGTAAAATTTGATGAGTTCATGGTAAGATGTAGCACTATTGAAAGTGAAACTCCTAAACAATTTTTATCTAGGTTTAGATATGGCTTGCGAACTGATTTGAAAACCGAGTTGTTGACGTAGGACATTAACATGCTAGAGAAAGCTTATGTCCTAGTTCAAGACCTAGACGAAGCTAAACCACATTCGACTTTTAGGAGTCAAGATTTTCGTCAACAAGCTTCATGATCATCAACAAACCAACACCCTAATCGAATTATTTTTGGCCCACCCCAACCTAGGGTAGATACGAAAGGCAAGAGTGTTGAGAAGGAATTTTCAAAGATTGGCCCAAACGTGAAGTGTTTCAAATGTCAAGGATATGGACTCTGTTCTAAAAGGCGTCCGCCTAGGCGCTAGGCGCCGGGTGCCCATCCGATGCTCGCTTAGGTGCCTGCCTAGTCCCCCCGACATTCGACTATACATGTTTTGGGGTTTTATGGATTATTTTTGCAATATTTACTATATTTTTTTGGATTCTTTTTATTTTTTGTACCGCCTAGATGTAGGAAGCCGTCTAGGCGGACTAGGCTCTAGGCGGCAGGTGTCCGTCTGACTAGCGCCTAGCGCTTTTCATAACCTTGGATATGGATATGCCGCTGCAAATTGTTCTAGTCCTTTTAAGATCAATTTGATTAGGGAACAATTTAAAGAGTTCGTACCTGATGATGAGAGGTACGCTCATCATATTGATGAACATGTAGAATACCTTAAGGAAGGAAATGGCGTTGGCTTAGGTTACTAGGGTCTTCTACATTAGCTGTTGTTAGGTGCACTTTGTCTCATCCTAAGGTTAGCGATGACTAGAAATGTCACACAATCGTTCACACTTTACAAAGATTGAGGATAAGAACTGCAAGGTAATTGTAGATAGTGGTAGTTGCATTAATGTTATTTCTGCTTCTGCAGTATCTATAGTGGGTCTTAAGGTAGTTCCACATCCTATTCCTTATAAGATATTTTGGATCAACGAGACCGTCCTCCAAGTCCAAAAAAGGTGCTTTGTTCCGCTTTAATTTGTAATATATAAAGACAAGATTTGATGTGATATCTTGGACATGGATGTAGGTTAAATAATCCTTGGGAGATCATGGTTGTACGATAATAATGTTCATATCTTCGGCCGTTCGAATATGGTGATATTTGAACACGATGGAAAGAAAATCAAGATGCACCATGTGCAACCAAAAATTAATGATCAATAACTCATTGCAAATAAGCAATCCAAGGGGTTGAATTTAATTGGTGCGAAGAAAGTGACTCGTGAGCTTACCAAAGGAAGTCCTATCTTTATCCTTGTTGTCGAAATCTCTAAAGAACCCACCAATTTGACTCATACTGAGATCATTCCTGTAATAGAGGACTTTGTGTTAGGCCTTTACAAGACCATTAGGAAGCATGATTCTATTTTTGTGGTGGTGGATAGATTTTCTAAAATGACATATTTTATACCTTGTTCCAAAGCAAGTGATGCTTCCCGAATTGCTAAGCTTTAGTTTGGTTGGATTGTTCGATTACATGGCTTATCCAAAACCATCCTGTCATATAGAGACGTTAAATTTACGAGTTACTTTTGGAAGATCCTTGGCACAAAATGAACACAAAATTATACTTTTTCACGACTTTTCATCCCCATACTGACGGTCAAATTGAAGTCGTTAATAGAAGTTTAGAAAACCTATTGAGAACGTTAGTTGATGAGAATATAGGAAGTTGGAACCTCCATCTGGCCATTGCTGAATCGCTTATAATAACTCTGTTAATAGGTATAGGATTAGGAAAACCGGTTCCTGCAAGTCCAGGATCAAGAAAACCAAGAATTTCGACAAAACTCTTGGTCTTGGTGGTTGGACGGGTATGAGACTAATTATGGCCAGATTTTGATACTTTTTTAAATTCCTTTTGTGCTTTTCTTTCCTTATTTAGTTAAATCTTTTAGGAATTGTTTCCTTAGGCCTTAAATAATTTATTTGCTATAAATTAGGAGTTTGTAGTATAGTTTAGTAGGGAGAATACATGTTTTGATTAATAATTTTGATTAATGAATTGCTCCTTGGAAGTTTATCTTGTGTATTCTCGTGTTTTATTAATGAATACATCTTTGGTCATTGGCTATGAGCGATTGATGTTTCCGTGTTGTCATGTTGTAACTTGTTTCATAGAAGAACATTGTCGTTGATGAGTGTGTATGGATATTTGGGAGTAGAAAAGATGAGCCCTCGTTGGCAGTTGTGACTTGAAGTAACTAGTTAACCAATGTTATTAAGGCGGTTGAGTAAAGTGAAGCTGCCAAAGACTCGTGTCTAGGTTATGCTGCTGATAGATAGGTGTCTAGGTTATTTCATTCAAAGATAATGTTTACATATTTTCTCTTCTACTTGACTCTTGCCTTGCTAATCAAAATAGTATGCGACTTATATGTACAAAAGGAGGTTATGAAACATAGCAAACAAAGACTGTATGGTTAAGAAATTATAAACTTTCTTGCAGGGGATGAGGTGGTGCTTTATAAATACGGTGAGAAATCTGCCAATGTTTTACAATCAACTGGGTTCCAGAATCTAAACTTCAAAACTTACAACGGGTGCGTAAATTTACATGTGGAAAATTTTCCTTCAAATTGTAAGATGTAGTGTGTTAAAGCGATTGGAACTTTGCAGGCTTGGCCATTACACAGTTCCGGAGGAGATGGATGATGTTTGCAAGTGGCTCACGGAGACCATGGGTCTTGAAGGTTCACGCTAGCAATTTAATTGAGGAGATAGGTTGGAGACTTTGAATAAGGGATAATATCTTATATACCTGTAGCGAATAGATCAATGGTGGTGGTCGTTGCCTGAGGCATATATTATATCAAGATATTCTTATCTTCCTCCTGCCAACTTTTACCAAAGTACATGCATTACATCTTCTGAATAGTTGGCCTCTTGATATAACTGTTACTGTTGTACTGCATACGTGGAAATTAGTCATGGATATAAACGATCGTGTATTCAAATTGAACGATTGTTTATTCATATTGGCGGTGGTTTTTTATTATTTATTTCTGTTTTGCCCATTGTTCCACAATAGATGTTCCATTCTGTTGTTAGAAACTGGATAGCTTGGAGCGCTCTCTCTGCAGTTAAATCTAAAACGTGCCCATTCATGAGGGGATGTTTGGTACCATCAAAGTGGGCTGAAAGTATTCTTTTTGGTAATTCCGCTGATTTTGAGAGAGTTCCTCGGTTTGGTTATTTTGCTTGAAAATATGAAACTGGGGTGATGTTATTGCTGCTCCCCGGTTCCTGTCCAGAAAAGTAACTTTTGACATCCGAACATTTTTGGATAAAACTGGATAGTTGAAGTCCACTGGAGGAGTGGAGGGGACTGTGAAACTCCGGAGAAGGAGTGCTCTCCTGCCATTCCTGTGCAGTGTAAAGCTCTAAAATTTACCATAATTTTCAGAAATTAACAGTTTTTGACACATTTCCTTGAAATTTATATGATGATTTCGTTTTTTTTTTTCAGATCTACTACTACAAGTAGTAGATCTCCCATGTGTGGTTAATTTTGGGTACCTAAAGGAGGATTTTTTTTTCTAGATAGGTTGGTAGATCTACTCGAAAATTGCATGATTTTTATAATTTGGTTTAGTTTTCTTAGCAAGTCTTTGAACAATTTTTAGCTACCAAATCTTAAAAAAAAAAAAAATTAAAATCATGTAGATCTACTCGAAAATTTTAGCTCAGTCTTAACCATTTTTTAAATATTTTCGAGTATATCTACCAATTTTTGAGTATATCTACCAATCCTTGACACACACAACGAAGAATGTAATTTTCGAGTAGATCTACCATTTTTTAGCTCAATGCTAAAATACATTCATAACATTTGTAACCTGATTTTCTAATATGGTTAGTTGAGCTCATATAACGTGTTTATGTGAAAATGTTGTTTTGATATAATTTTTTTTTTATGATATGCCAACTTGAGAGTGAATGTTTTAAGATAGTTAAGCTGGATTTATTGGAATGTTGTCTTGTAGATTGATTTATCTAACACTAACGATCCGTTGTCGAGAGGTGTTGTCGCAAGTGTTAATACAGTTATACAATTATAATTACATTAATGGAAGAAGAAGACAATGAACAAAGAGGTATTCCAAAGGAACCATCAATGATAAGAGAGCAATGATACAATGCCCACATGTATCGCATCCTTACGGTCGGTCCGCAAAACTGTGTCCGTTATCTTAGAATGAGTAGTAGTCCTTTTTAGAGCATCTCCAACCCTATTGTCTTGTTAAGTGTTGTGAGTCTTAGGTGGCTTCTATGTGGCATGAGCCACAAGACAATGTCTTGTTATGTGGCAAAATTATATCTCAAAAGACAATGAGATAGAAAAACTCTCCAATGCAAAAGTATTGAGGAGACAATAAAAAGTATTTTTTACAACTTCCAAGGCAACTTTTAAGATAACTACTCATCTTCTTTCTTTTTTCTAATATTTTTTTATTCATAATTGATGACATGGAAGAGAAGACATTGTCAAGTGCATTGTCTAGAACAAGACAATCAACTTCACAATGTCTTCTTTAATTTTTGCCACATAAGCTTCACAATTGACTTGACAATTGCATTGGAGAAGAACTTTTGAATAAAATTTTGTCATTCCTATGTGGCAGCAACTTTTTTCCAAAGTCACAATAGGGTTGGAGATGCTCTTATAGGCTTGCAAACATGTTGTGGTCCAATGGGCCCCTATAAGTACTATTAATATCTTAGAATGACTAGTAGTGCTTTTAGAGGAGCAACCAGCATTCTTCCTTTACATGTTGGGATATAAGTCTAAGAACATGGTTTGTGGCATTAAATTTTTCCGTTCTGGCAAAACAATATCTAGGTATTTCAAAAATGTACTTCATGCTATAAGTACAATCAAAGACCAATACATGAAGCAACCTAGTGGTGATGTCTCGACCGAGATTAGTCTTCTAAATGGTCTCCCTATTTTCAGGTAATATACTATTTCATAGTTCGTCGTTTAGATTAACAATTACTATGTTTCGAAAATAAATTTTATGCATGCCCATATTCAACTGTAGGATTGTATTGGGTTGATAGATTGCACACATATCCAAGCTACCCTTGCGTCCGCGTTGGTACCGAGGTTTAGGGGTAGGAAACAAGTGACACAAAATGTTTTAGCGACTACTACATCCAACAAGATGTTCACGTATGTACTGGATGTAGGCCTGTCAAATGGGCCGGGCTGGTCTAGCCCGGCGAGCCCGACCAAAAAAAAATGCATGTGCCGGCCCGACCCAGTATATTGGGATGTGCCGGGCCTCATATCTCGGCCCAGAAAGAGGCCCAGCCCGACGCGGCCCGGCCCGCGGACCGACCCGGCCCGATATAGCTCCACACTATATTCTATGCCTTCAAGTGTGTTGAATAAAGTTGCGTATAGGAAGATGGGTATAGAATGCATGCACCTTTTCTAGGAAGTTGTGGTATAGGAATATATTTTGTGTTTGATGAGCCAAACAATGGAAGAAATGAAGTATGAATGCATTCTTATCATATAGTTCTCTTACTTTTTATATCAACACTTAGCGTGTTGTGTTGGTTTACGTTTCTTTAGACTTAGCTTAATGTATCATTTGTCAACTTTGTAGAAGTGTCTCTCATGCTTTTAAGTTAGTTATTAATATTCATGTTATTTAGTTCAGATTTTAAAGAGGGTTGAGGTTCAAAATTTGAAGATTTTTATCTACATAGAATATATCAAGGCCCGCCCCAGCCCGGCACGACCCGGCCCGGTTCGAAACCTACCGTGCCGTGGGCCACATGCCGGGCTCACGTTTTCACTCTTTCGGCCCGGCCCGCTATAGGGCATGGGCCTAAGAAGCCCGATCCGGCCAACCAAAATTTGTGATGGGCCGGCCCAACCCGCCCACTTGACAGCTCTACCTGGCTGGATGGTAATGTTGGGCAAATGACATAACCGTGTTAAAGGATGCCCTCTCTAGGCCTAATGGACTTAGGTCATTTCAGGTAACTAGTGGTCTAGCTATTCCCTTAACACTATCTTTTTCCTACTTAGGTTCACAATACATAGATAAAAAATTGTATTGTTTTGTTTGTAAGAAAGTACTACATAGTGGGTGCTGGATTTACGTCCATGACTAGTTTCATTGCACCTTATCGAGGAGATTGGTACTACTTGAATTCCAGAAGAGATCGTCATCCTACGAACCCCAAGGAACTCTTCAACTATAGGCACCCAAAATTGCGTACTAAAATTGAATGTGCCTTCGGAACGCTTAAGTTGCTTTTGCATTTTGGAAAAGAAGAAATTTTATGATTTTTCCACACAAGTTGACATTGTACACGCATGTTGTGTTCTGCATAACTACATACTAAGGGTCGATCCCAATGATGACCTCGTAGTTGCTGACGATGAGGCTTGCACATTGGAGGGAGGAGTATGTGATGAAAACTTGTTTGACTACGAGGAATACTCTCAACATAGTCACCAAGTGCAAAGGAATGCCAAAAAGACTCGGGAAGAAAAGCGTGACACAAAAACATTGCATATGTGGAACGATTGTGTTGCCGGAGAGAGTAGGGGTTGAGATAGTTATGATATCATTTTTTACTACTAATCATCATCATCATCGTTGAACTACAACAACAACAACAACAACATAGGAGCATCGACAACAACACCACCAACCCCTGCCCTCGTGGCCCTGACCACATATGCTGAGCCTCGCGTGCTCCGTACTCTCCCCGGCGAGCTTCGCCGATATCCATCACGACAACAGTAGCTGATGCAATCAACAACAACAGTCAACTGATATGGGGTAAGGTCGGACCCCTGCCAGCACCACGACGAGCCCCGTCATGCTCCTCCCTGCTTGGTGAACCTCCTCCTCTTACTTCTTCTGCCCTTGGCGAGCCGCTAGCCTCGCCCGAGCCTAGTACTTTACTCTCGTCGGCATGCACCGACCCTTCACACCGCTCCGGCGCACCAACCTGTTATCGAGTGCCACTATAAAACCCAAATCCATTTCTCCCCAAACCCAAACCCATTTCTAATAGAAAAAGAAAAAAACAAAAAAAAAACCAACTCACCACTCAAACCCCTCCTTCATTTTCTCCCCAACGTTCCCCTCCCCCCAAAATCCTCTCAGCCACTTTTCCCCCTAAAAATCTCTAAAACCCACACTCCCATAACCATTTTTCCTCACCATCACTCTCTCCCTTCTTCTCACAAACATACACCAGCACCACCCCTCTCTCATTTTCCCCCTCTCCAAACCCCCATATAACACCAAGCAATTTCTCCCTTTCCCCGCGGTCGATCGGCGACCACATAAGATCGATCTCCGGCGCCCGACCCCATAAACCCTCGACGGTGCGCCCCTGACCGGTGTCGGACCTCCCCGCGTACCCCGTGATCGCTGGACCCTCCGCGCGGCCGACCGCCTGTTCCGCCGCCGACTAACGCCTCCGCGTCCGCTGGCGCACCCCCGTGCGGCCAGCCTCTGGCATCCGCCGCCCCCTTCGCGGTCGACCGACCCTCTGACCGCGGCCGCCCCTGGCCGTCGTCGTTCCTGTCCAGGCGTGTTTCGAGACTCTCTCGAGCCGGTGACGATGCTCCACGGAGTCAATCCGAGTCCGAGGCCACCCTTCGGATTCCGTCATCAACTTTTGGTATAATCCCTATCCGAGTAGTCGTAGCATCTCGTAGCATAGCCTGTGATGACCGGTCTCGATCTCGTTACGAGATTCGAATTTTGATGTTGCTTATGTGGATACTCAGAGCGATTGTGAAATCGCTAGTCCGATTTCGGACTCGAGTTGTTATGTGAAATTTGGTTTGACTTTGGGGATTAGTTCTGTGTTGGATTTGGGATAGAATCTGTTAAATTGGAATGGACTAGCCATTTATGTTTGTTGGAATAATACTGTAGTTTTAATCAGCTATATAGTTTGATATATAAAATCAATACTATGTTCTGTTATATAAGTCGGTTAAATAGTTTCGATATATAAACTGGTCTCTAGTCCGATTTTGGATCTACTAAACATTCATGTTCTGATTTTTGATTTGGCTAAATTGGAAAGTAGTGTTATTAGGGTTCTGTTAATTGTGTGACTCTTTCCTATATAAATGTATATATATGTTTTAAAAAGGAAAATTACGTTTATCTATACCCCTAGTAATGTGATTCATTTAAAATACATAAATGTATATTGGTTTTAAAGGAAGAATTATATTCTAATTATACTTTCAATATTGTGACTCATTTAAAATATATATGTATGTATATTATTGCTATTTTTAGACCTGATTATTACAAAATATACTTTATATATTTTATATTTTATTGGTTATTTAGATTGGCATATTTTTCGAAAAATTTGAGGCTCGTATCCACTTTGGCGACGACCGAAATGGTCGAATGAGCCGTTAGCGAAACGCAAAATCTACTGGATTTTTTCGTACATTGAGGCATAAGCTATTAGCAACGTGTAATTGCGTGACCAAGTCTGAGACTCTGGTTGACCCTCTCTTGCGACTTTAGTTTATTTTAGACTTGTAGAACTTGTTACTGGCATGCTATATTTTAGGTGCAAGACACTCGTGCCTTCGGACTGGACCGTTCCTGGCTTAGAAGATCGCCGCGTCGTAGTTTAGGATTTTTGTTTTATTTCTCTTTTTATGTAAATATGTTGTAAGGGCATAAGCCCATTTTTTCTTTTTCTTTCTCTGAGCCCTGTATTGCGTAGCTTAGGAGTAGAGTAGCCCTTTCTGTATTTTATGTATTTATGTTGATAATATCGTACGTTAGTTTAGCTACAAATAAAATTGGAAACATTATTTTTTAAAAACAAAAATAAAGGTTTTCTCGTATAAATTAGAATGCGCTAAAAATACAAGTTTTATATTTATATTAACAATCTCACATTTTATCATTAAATAGAAAAAATAGAGTTATATATATATATATATATTTCCTTTTTTTTTTTAAAAAAAAAACCAAAGTTGGTGGACGACTCCACCCGACCTTGGCCCGGAGGCCGTGGCCACCGCCACCCAGCCACCTCCGTGGGAGGGAGGGCTCGAACCCGACCCTCACCTCCGGTGCACGGTGGTGTTACCAGTACACCACAACTCGATGTACATATATATATATATATATATATATATATATATATATATATATATATATATATATATATATATATATATATATATATATATATATATATATATATATATATATACACACACACACACACAGAGTATAAAATACGAAGATTTTTGAATAAATCAAGATGTCTACTCCTTCCAAATGCAATTGGACTTCTTTTATACAAATTTACAAATAGCATAGTGCAGCGTTAGAGTTAATTGATCGTTAGACTAATATGTTAATCAGTAAAATTAACTAGGACCAATATTAGAGATTGCAACTAGAATACCGTAGAAATGGTTGTATTGGAACTAAGTCATCTTAATCAAATGTAGGGTTCCCGACCTAAGTCTGAGATCTTTTTTCCTGTCTCCGCCTACAGCATCAGAAAACCAAGGCAAGTTTCATACTATTCATGTTCGTGTTTTAATTAATAATTAAATGTACTACATCAATAGGACTATATATATTGTATCGACACTGATTCATGGGGTCCCTCTCGGACCCCAAATTGATTGCTTGATTGACTCATTAACTCGGGGATTGGGAGAGTAGTATAGCAACTGTGACCAAAGTCATGTTACTAATATTGCCTATCTCGTGCTAACCCCTATTGCACAGAGGGTTGAGCCGTATCGTATTCTAGCATTTGGCCAAAATGTTAGTATACATATTAAATCTACCAGCCGGTCACAGATCTGCTATGCGCTTAAATCACTATTGAATCATTGTAGATTGCATCATTGTAGCTCTTGAGATTTCATTACTTTGCTGATTCTTTATTATTATTTAGAAAAATATATTAATGCTTTTAAACTGTCATTGCATCATTTATTATTATTTAAAATATCGGATATGGATATATGTTCTTGCTCCCATCATGACTGGAGACCAATGTTTTTAGGTGATTGTAATGATGAGGAGCTTACTATTAGTACCTACTACGGACTCGAACTGAATTCTGAGGAGATAGCTGAACCTAACCAAGAGACACCTGAGTCGACTACTAGTAGCCTAGTCAGCATTGTATTTAAAGCTATAAACCTTAGTACAACTTAAGTTTGTTCTGACATTTTGTTTGAATTATTAAATAAAAGTTTTTAATTTCCCGTATTTTAGAATGTTGTGCTTGAGTTACTACTGATTGATACAGCTTAGTGCCGCCGTCTCACAATGGTGCAGGCTGGACATAATCCGACTGGACCCAACATCTTGGGATCGGGTTGTGACATGTTTTCAGTGGTGGCCCATGCAGGTCCAAACAAACAACTTTAGGAAAATAGACTTGAAACAATTAGAACATTGAAACATCATGACTCGTCACAACATAGGACCAATTTTATTCAAAATATTTTTCTATGTGTGTAACTTAGTTGGATTGCATTGCTTATGTTGCTTCCTAACCATTCCAGAGAATTGCTAAGGAGATGCAAGCCGTGATTACAAATCCATGGTCTCCGAAGAATTAGCTTTTTATTATCTCCAATAATCTTTAGGGACTAGGCCGATTGTTAGATTCTTACTCTTCTTTAGTAAATCCATCACCAATGACTAATAACCTTGGCCCTTGGATAATTTTTGGATTCTTTGTTGGCTTTATCGATTCTAATTTGACTTTTTTTGGACCAATTCAAGTATTTTAGAACCATAAGGTCATAGACTAGATATCATTTATCTTCTATTTTGATTATTTCTAGAATAATCCTATCATAAGTTGAGATCTTCCTAAGCTTCTATTAAGAGTCAAGTCAACCCAAATTTTTACTCTCTCTATTTTGAAACCAACTCAATCGGTTTTGATCAAATCAAATTCATGTCCTCAAATCCTTGAATAGAGAAAGGTTCAAGATCGGATACTTCTCCTTGCATAACTCAATATTTCTCTTGATAATCGACCATTCATTCTCAAGAATTGATACTTAAAGAACATATATCTACATCTTTAGAACTCGTTTGAATTTTTGGAAGCTCCCTTGAAAATCTTATGGATAAAGTTGAGAGAGTATTCGTTGACCTAATATGGCGGGGCAGCTCTACACTGCAACCATTTATCTGAATCATGAAAACTGCAAATTTTCTGCAGCCAGCAGCGCACTGGCAAGGCATGGACTCTAAGTTAAAGTGATTTCAGGTATTCATAGGTTTTCAGATATTATTAAGACTATGTCCTTAATATCTGACCTCTTAAAGTTGTTCCATCAATAATGGATAGCGTTGGTAGAAGATTCGATAATCTATCATTATTTGAGTAATGGAACCAAAGATTCACTACAGCCAGATGTATACTGGCGGGGCATGAACTCTAGACAAAGTGACTTCAGATATGTATGGTTTCCGGATACTATTGAGACTATATCCAAGTTATAAATATATTATGTCTCTTATCGTCATTGACAACTTTACCGGAGTTATCTTAATTTGTTTAAATTTTGGCTTTATTTGAAATCTTAGCGACTGATTCAATTTTTTTTTTGAAATCATTTCTATTATCATAAGATTCATATAGAAATCTTACTTGATTTATAGAACTCGTTAGGACTGTTTTCCAACACCTATTGGTCCAATCTCTTTTCTGGTTCAACTTTAGTACGTTGCATATATTTTGTTGATAGTTACATATTTTGGAAGCTATAGATAGTTGTGGATAGCTTTATATATCAAATAGTTGATATACATCTTGTGGATGACTATATGTAAATAGTTGATAGCTATATGCGGGGGAAACATAGATTATTATCTATCTCATTTCTAGTAAGGGCATCTTTGGGATCAATATTAGTTAGCCAAAGGGTAGAAAATATAGAAGAATACCTTGAGTAAGCTAGTCTTGAGAGAGTGGTATATCTTAGCTTGTGACTTATTTGGGTTAGAACCGTTAGTAGTGCTCACTAGTGCCCAAACCTCATTCAAACAAACGAAGGTATTTGACGATTTTGAATTTTATGATTAAAGAAAGAGTTATGGAAGATAGAGGAAGACGTAGGTAGAGTTAGCGAGGAAAGTTTAGGATTTGGTAAAGTTCTCCCATTGAGGAAGTGAATTTGGATAATATATAAATATGAGATTATGATGATCAAGTAAAGGAACACTTGACGGGGATCAACTTTTATGATTAGATGACTACTGTACCCAGAAAGGACGGATATAACCATGGAAGGAATATCACAATCAATGGAATGATAGGTTCTAGAGAAGGAATAAGCAGTGAGGGATTGAGATAAGACCATTGGCATGCAACTTTGGAAAGGAGCAATTGGGTTTACAATTTCTACCAAACATTGGAGACTCATATTAGTTATGGTAAGAGTGATTGAGATTTTATGATATTTTGCAAATGTGTTTGGATGAGAACGATTGTTAGGTGCATGGTTAAAGATTAAAATTTGATTAGTGATTATAATTTGGTCAATTAATTTCAAGAATTGGAAATTCTCCAATATAGATCATGGATCAACTTTCTAAGGATTTACTATGATAAGTGAAGATTGTGACTTTGATGTAGTCAGTTTTGGAAGAATGGCTGACAATTGGAAATTGATGTCTGTAAAATAATTTGATTGAGAGAAATACTTGAAATTTGAAATACATTTGGCATATGAGTTACATACAATGACGGATAGAAATTTGATTTAGATGATTTATGATTCCAAATAGATTTAGTTTTAATACCTTGGCAGCTGCCTTAGTTTTCTGTAGATACTGGGTGTTCAGCTAGTTTAGCGAGTTAGAGATTGGTTTTTGGCATGGGTATTAATAAGAATGTTATCTTGTATGTCATTTTTTTCTGTATATCCTATCTTTTGACTGTTGAAATAGTGATACTATATTTTTTCTATCCCCTTTTATCATCACTCAGTCCTTAATAGAAATATCTTATTCGATTGCATTCCTATCATAGCTATATTATTCCAATCACCCTCGCTATCCTACTATCATACAATTTGTTGATTTTTCCTGAGCCACAAACCCTTGTACCCCATTCCAATTTGATTTGGAATTTTTAATCCCTCATCTCAGAAGATTTCATTATTTTATGCCTTCTCAATAAACTATTAACGTTCGTTTCTTCCTTGCCTTTTCTGTTTCACGAGACCTCATTTGATTTTTCTCTTATTTTATGATCATTTTATTATATTTTAATCGTACCTAGATTTTACTCGTGCCTAAAATGATTTTGATCACAACAATATTTCAACTTTATCTCAGATCATATCTAAATAATTCTGATCGTGCCTATATTTTATCATTGTACCTAGTGATCATGCCTAGAATCCGATCGTGCCTAATGATTTGAATTCCATTTTTGATCAAGGCTAAGTGATTTTGATTGTACCCTGGTCCTTATCTTTGAAATTTCGAGGACAAAATTTCTTAAGGAGGAAAGGTTGTAAAACCCAAACCCATTTCTCCCCAAATCTAAACCTATTTCTAATAGAAAAACAAAAACAAAAACAAAAATAACTCACCACTTAAACCCCCCCTTCATTTTCTCCCCCACCTTCCCCTCACCCCAAAATCCTTTCAGGCACTTTTCCTCCGAAAAATCAATAAAAGCCACACTCACAGAACTATTTTTCCTCACCATCACTCTCTCCCTTCTTCTCACAAACACACACCAGCACCACCCCTCTCTCATTTCCCCCCACTTCAATCCCCCATATAACACCAAGCAATTTTCCCCTTCCCCGCGGCCGACCGGCGACCATCGATGGCTGATCTCCGGCGCCCGACCCTGCAGGCCCTCAGCGGTGCGCCCCTGACCGGCGCCAGACCTTCCCGTGCACCCCGCGACCGCTGGACCCTCCGCACGGCCGACCCCCTGTTTCGTCGCCGACCAGCGCCTACGCGTCCGCCGGCGCACCCTCGTGCGGCCAGCCTCTGGTGTCCGTCGCCCCCTCCGCGATCGACCGACCCTCTGACCGCGGTCGCCCCTGGCTGTCGTCGTTCCCGTATAGACGCGTTTCGAGATTCTCTCGAGCCGGTGACAACGCTCCGCGGAGTCGATCCGAGTCCGAGGCTACCCTTCGGATTTCGTCATCAACTTTCGGTATAATCCCTATCCGAGTAGTCATAGCATCTCGTAGCATAGTCTGTGATGACCGGTCTCGATCACGTTACGGGATTCAAATTTTGACGTTGCTTATGGGGATACTCAGAGGGATTATGAAATCGCTAGTCCGATTTCGGACTCAGGTTGTTCTGTGAAATTTGGTTTGGCTTTGGGAATTAGTTCTGAGTTGGATTTGGGATAGCATCTGTGAAGTTGGAATGGACTAGCCATTTATGTTTGTTGGAATAATACTATAGTTTTAATCGGCTATATAGTTTGATATATAAAATCAATACTATGTTTTGTTATATAAATCGGTTAAATCGTTTCAATATATAAATTGGTCTTTAGTCCGATTTTGGATCCACTGAACATTCACGTTATGATCTTTGATTTGGCTAAATTGGAAAGTTGTGTTATTAGGGTTATGTTAATATAAGTTGTGTCTGTTTCCTATATAAATATATATATGTTTTAAAAAGGAAAATTACGTTTATCTATACCCCTAGTACTGTGATTAATTTAAAATACATAAATGTATATAGGTTTTAAAGGAAGAATTATATTCTAATTATACTTTCAATATTGTGACTCATTTAAAATATATATGTATATATATTATTTCTATTTTCAGACCTGATTATTACAAAATATACTTTACATATTTTATATTTTATTGTTTATTTAGATTGGCATATTTTTCGTAAAATTTGAGGCTCGTATCCACTTTGACGACGACCGAAATGGTCGAATGAGCCATTAGCGAAACGCAAACGCTACTGAGTTTTCCCGTACGTTGAGGCGTAAGCTATTAGCAACGTGTGATTGCGTGACCAAGTCTGAGACTCTGGTTGACCCTGCCTTGCGACTTAGTTTATTTTATACTTGTAGAACTTGTTACTGGCATGCTATATTTTAGGTGCAGGGCACTCGTGCCTTCGGACTGGACCGTTCCCGGCTTAGAAGATCGCCACAGCGTAGTTTAGGATTTTTGTTTTATTTCTCTTTTTATGTAAAACATGTTGTAAGGGCATAAGTCCATTTTTCCTTTTCTTTCTCTGAGTCCTGTATTGCGTAGCTTAGGAGTAGCGTATCCCTTTCTGTATTTTATGTGTTTATGTTGATAATATCGTACGTTAGTTTAGCTACAAATGAAATTGGAAATATTATTTTCTAAAAACAAAAATAAAGGTTTTCTCGCATAAATTAGAACGTACTAAAAATACAACTTTTATATTTATATTAACAATCTCACGTTTTATCATTAAATAGAAAAATAGAGTTATATATATATATATATATATATATATATATATATATATATATATATATATATATATATATATATATATATATAAAGCTTCTCCTACGGGAATAACTTACGGGACAAACTTACGGGACGAGAAAATATACGTATGGTTCTCTTCTTTATTTCTTTCACTTTAAAAATGTTAGATCTCTCTTTTAAAAAAGGAACATATCTCTATCTTAAAGATAAGTCTATTTATTTTTTAAATAGTGAAAGATTTATTTATTTATTCAAATAATAGAGATATAAAAGTTAATTTTATAATTTTTTTTAAATAGAGATGGATTGTTTTAAAAAAATTATCTTTAAACGTAAATATCTTTTTAAAATGTTATTAAAAAATATACATAATATTAATATTAATTTTAATATTATTTCTCATGTTAATTTTTTGGTGCTAACTTTATTGTTGATATTAATTTTAATTTTAATTTCAACATTAACATTAAGTTTAATTTAACATTAACATTAATATTAACATTAACATTAACATTAACATTAATATTAACATTAACATTAAAATCTAATATTAAAATTAAGAATATAATTTAAATTTAAATTAAGATTAGAATTTAAATTTAGATTTAGATTTAGATTTAAATTTATTTAAAAAAAATTTAAATTTAAATTAACATTAACATTAACATTAACATTAAAGTTAAAATTAACTTTAACATTAAAATTTAAATTAATGTAAAAATTAAAAATTAAAAATAATATCAACATTAATATAAACATTAACATTAAAATTAATATTTTAAATATAATTTTTAAAGGTATATTTATTTATAAGGATAGATTCTTTTTAAAAAAAAATTATCTCTATTTTAAAAAATAAATGGAATAATTTATCTATCTCTATTTTTAAAAATAAATAAATCTCTCTGTGTTTAAAATAAATTGATAGATAAGCCTTATTTTTTAAGATAGTGATTTGTTTGTTTTTAAGAGTAGAGAGTAGAGGTTTAAATATTAAAGAGAAATAAATTCAGAAGAGAAACATACGTACATTTCGGCCAGATATTTTGAGTTTTTTTTTCTCTCCGTAAGAAATTGGTCTATCCCGTAAACTCTTCCCGTAAACTTATCCCGTATAAGAAGGGGGCTATATATATATATATATATATATATATATATATATATATATATATATATATATATATATATATATATATATATATATATAAGAACTATAAGAAAAATGGCGTTTGTTGACGGTTTATTTCTCGACGGTCGTAAAAAAACCATCAAGAAAATGGATTCTCATGATGGTTTTAGTCTTACGTCAAGAAATGACACTTTTTACATCAATTTAATAATTTTATAACATAATAGTTGACAGTTTTAGAGGATCCGTCAAAAAATATCAATTTATTTTGTGACGATTCGATAATAACCGTCAACTATTACATATGCTGAATTCTTTTACAATTTTTTCAGCTGCCATTATGAAAAATTTATCAAACTTTTAATATTTGTTTACAGTTGATTCCTCAATTTAATTAAGGAATCAGATACTAAAACTTTCAATCTCCCTCTCCACTTTCGATTTCCCTCTCAAAAAACCCTATCCACTTCAAAATCCCTCTCCTCATCCTCGAGAAAACCCCTCACTCTCGAGGAAACCCTCTCCCTCAGCAAAACCCTCTCCTTCACCACTCCACGGTGACCTCATCTTCGCCCTCCTCTTCTCCTTCATGTGTGTCGTAGGCCACGTGCTCGTCGCCCGCAGCGTTTGGCTCCACCGTTGAACAACGTCCGTTGGGCCTGGCTCAACCGCAGCCCTCATCTCTTTTGTGAGTGAACTTAGGATTTTTTTTCTAGGTTGCGATGTGCCGAGAAAGAGGCCCAGAAAGAGGCCCAGCCCGACGCGGCCCGGCCCGCGGACCGACCCGGCCCGATATAGCTACACACTATATTCTATGCCTTCAAGTGTGTTGAATAAAGTTGCGTATAGGAAGATGGGTATAGAATGCATGCACCTTTTCTAGGAAGTTGTGGTATAGGAATATATTTTGTGTTTGATGAGCCAAACAATGGAAGAAATGAAGTATGAATGCATTCTTATCATATAGTTCTCTTACTTTTTATATCAACACTTAGCGTGTTGTGTTGGTTTACGTTTCTTTAGACTTAGCTTAATGTATCATTTGTCAACTTTGTAGAAGTGTCTCTCATGCTTTTAAGTTAGTTATTAATATTCATGTTATTTAGTTCAGATTTTAAAGAGGGTTGAGGTTCAAAATTTGAAGATTTTTATCTACATAGAATATATCAAGGCCCGCCCCAGCCCGGCACGACCCGGCCCGGTTCGAAACCTACCGTGCCGTGGGCCACATGCCGGGCTCACGTTTTCACTCTTTCGGCCCGGCCCGCTATAGGGCATGGGCCTAAGAAGCCCGATCCGGCCAACCAAAATTTGTGATGGGCCGGCCCAACCCGCCCACTTGACAGCTCTACCTGGCTGGATGGTAATGTTGGGCAAATGACATAACCGTGTTAAAGGATGCCCTCTCTAGGCCTAATGGACTTAGGTCATTTCAGGTAACTAGTGGTCTAGCTATTCCCTTAACACTATCTTTTTCCTACTTAGGTTCACAATACATAGATAAAAAATTGTATTGTTTTGTTTGTAAGAAAGTACTACATAGTGGGTGCTGGATTTACGTCCATGACTAGTTTCATTGCACCTTATCGAGGAGATTGGTACTACTTGAATTCCAGAAGAGATCGTCATCCTACGAACCCCAAGGAACTCTTCAACTATAGGCACCCAAAATTGCGTACTAAAATTGAATGTGCCTTCGGAACGCTTAAGTTGCTTTTGCATTTTGGAAAAGAAGAAATTTTATGATTTTTCCACACAAGTTGACATTGTACACGCATGTTGTGTTCTGCATAACTACATACTAAGGGTCGATCCCAATGATGACCTCGTAGTTGCTGACGATGAGGCTTGCACATTGGAGGGAGGAGTATGTGATGAAAACTTGTTTGACTACGAGGAATACTCTCAACATAGTCACCAAGTGCAAAGGAATGCCAAAAAGACTCGGGAAGAAAAGCGTGACACAAAAACATTGCATATGTGGAACGATTGTGTTGCCGGAGAGAGTAGGGGTTGAGATAGTTATGATATCATTTTTTACTACTAATCATCATCATCATCGTTGAACTACAACAACAACAACAACAACATAGGAGCATCGACAACAACACCACCAACCCCTGCCCTCGTGGCCCTGACCACATATGCTGAGCCTCGCGTGCTCCGTACTCTCCCCGGCGAGCTTCGCCGATATCCATCACGACAACAGTAGCTGATGCAATCAACAACAACAGTCAACTGATATGGGGTAAGGTCGGACCCCTGCCAGCACCACGACGAGCCCCGTCATGCTCCTCCCTGCTTGGTGAACCTCCTCCTCTTACTTCTTCTGCCCTTGGCGAGCCGCTAGCCTCGCCCGAGCCTAGTACTTTACTCTCGTCGGCATGCACCGACCCTTCACACCGCTCCGGCGCACCAACCTGTTATCGAGTGCCACTATAAAACCCAAATCCATTTCTCCCCAAACCCAAACCCATTTCTAATAGAAAAAGAAAAAAACAAAAAAAAAACCAACTCACCACTCAAACCCCTCCTTCATTTTCTCCCCAACGTTCCCCTCCCCCCAAAATCCTCTCAGCCACTTTTCCCCCTAAAAATCTCTAAAACCCACACTCCCATAACCATTTTTCCTCACCATCACTCTCTCCCTTCTTCTCACAAACATACACCAGCACCACCCCTCTCTCATTTTCCCCCTCTCCAAACCCCCATATAACACCAAGCAATTTCTCCCTTTCCCCGCGGTCGATCGGCGACCACATAAGATCGATCTCCGGCGCCCGACCCCATAAACCCTCGGCGGTGCGCCCCTGACCGGTGTCGGACCTCCCCGCGTACCCCGTGATCGCTGGACCCTCCGCGCGGCCGACCGCCTGTTCCGCCGCCGACTAACGCCTCCGCGTCCGCTGGCGCACCCCCGTGCGGCCAGCCTCTGGCATCCGCCGCCCCCTCCGCGGTCGACCGACCCTCTGACCGCGGCCGCCCCTGGCCGTCGTCGTTCCTGTCCAGGCGTGTTTCGAGACTCTCTCGAGCCGGTGACGATGCTCCACGGAGTCAATCCGAGTCCGAGGCCACCCTTCGGATTCCGTCATCAACTTTTGGTATAATCCCTATCCGAGTAGTCGTAGCATCTCGTAGCATAGCCTGTGATGACCGGTCTCGATCTCGTTACGAGATTCGAATTTTGATGTTGCTTATGTGGATACTCAGAGCGATTGTGAAATCGCTAGTCCGATTTCGGACTCGAGTTGTTATGTGAAATTTGGTTTGACTTTGGGGATTAGTTCTGTGTTGGATTTGGGATAGAATCTGTTAAATTGGAATGGACTAGCCATTTATGTTTGTTGGAATAATACTGTAGTTTTAATCAGCTATATAGTTTGATATATAAAATCAATACTATGTTCTGTTATATAAGTCGGTTAAATAGTTTCGATATATAAACTGGTCTCTAGTCCGATTTTGGATCTACTAAACATTCATGTTCTGATTTTTGATTTGGCTAAATTGGAAAGTAGTGTTATTAGGGTTCTGTTAATTGTGTGACTCTTTCCTATATAAATGTATATATGTTTTAAAAAGGAAAATTACGTTTATCTATACCCCTAGTAATGTGATTCATTTAAAATACATAAATGTATATTGGTTTTAAAGGAAGAATTATATTCTAATTATACTTTCAATATTGTGACTCATTTAAAATATATATGTATGTATATTATTGCTATTTTTAGACCTGATTATTACAAAATATACTTTATATATTTTATATTTTATTGGTTATTTAGATTGGCATATTTTTCGAAAAATTTGAGGCTCGTATCCACTTTGGCGACGACCGAAATGGTCGAATGAGCCGTTAGCGAAACGCAAAATCTACTGGATTTTTTCGTACATTGAGGCATAAGCTATTAGCAACGTGTAATTGCGTGACCAAGTCTGAGACTCTGGTTGACCCTCTCTTGCGACTTTAGTTTATTTTAGACTTGTAGAACTTGTTACTGGCATGCTATATTTTAGGTGCAAGACACTCGTGCCTTCGGACTGGACCGTTCCTGGCTTAGAAGATCGCCGCGTCGTAGTTTAGGATTTTTGTTTTATTTCTCTTTTTATGTAAATATGTTGTAAGGGCATAAGCCCATTTTTTCTTTTTCTTTCTCTGAGCCCTGTATTGCGTAGCTTAGGAGTAGAGTAGCCCTTTCTGTATTTTATGTATTTATGTTGATAATATCGTACGTTAGTTTAGCTACAAATAAAATTGGAAACATTATTTTTTAAAAACAAAAATAAAGGTTTTCTCGTATAAATTAGAATGCGCTAAAAATACAAGTTTTATATTTATATTAACAATCTCACATTTTATCATTAAATAGAAAAAATAGAGTTATATATATATATATATATATATATATATATTTCCTTTTTTTTTAAAAAAAAAAACCAAAGTTGGTGGACGACTCCACCCGACCTTGGCCCGGAGGCCGTGGCCACCGCCACCCAGCCACCTCCGTGGGAGGGAGGGCTCGAACCCGACCCTCACCTCCGGTGCACGGTGGTGTTACCAGTACACCACAACTCGATGTACATATATATATATATATATATATATATATATATATATATATATATATATATACACACACACACACACAGAGTATAAAATACGAAGATTTTTGAATAAATCAAGATGTCTACTCCTTCCAAATGCAATTGGACTTCTTTTATACAAATTTACAAATAGCATAGTGCAGCGTTAGAGTTAATTGATCGTTAGACTAATATGTTAATCAGTAAAATTAACTAGGACCAATATTAGAGATTGCAACTAGAATACCGTAGAAATGGTTGTATTGGAACTAAGTCATCTTAATCAAATGTAGGGTTCCCGACCTAAGTCTGAGATCTTTTTTCCTGTCTCCGCCTACAGCATCAGAAAACCAAGGCAAGTTTCATACTATTCATGTTCGTGTTTTAATTAATAATTAAATGTACTACATCAATAGGACTATATATATTGTATCGACACTGATTCACGGGGTCCCTCTCGGACCCCAAATTGATTGCTTGATTGACTCATTAACTCGGGGATTGGGAGAGTAGTATAGCAACTGTGACCAAAGTCATGTTACTAATATTGCCTATCTCGTGCTAACCCCTATTGCACAGAGGGTTGAGCCGTATCGTATTCTAGCATTTGGCCAAAATGTTAGTATACATATTAAATCTACCAGCCGGTCACAGATCTGCTATGCGCTTAAATCACTATTGAATCATTGTAGATTGCATCATTGTAGCTCTTGAGATTTCATTACTTTGCTGATTCTTTATTATTATTTAGAAAAATATATTAATGCTTTTAAACTGTCATTGCATCATTTATTATTATTTAAAATATCGGATATGGATATATGTTCTTGCTCCCATCATGACTGGAGACCAATGTTTTTAGGTGATTGTAATGATGAGGAGCTTACTATTAGTACCTACTACGGACTCGAACTGAATTCTGAGGAGATAGCTGAACCTAACCAAGAGACACCTGAGTCGACTACTAGTAGCCTAGTCAGCATTGTATTTAAAGCTATAAACCTTAGTACAACTTAAGTTTGTTCTGACATTTTGTTTGAATTATTAAATAAAAGTTTTTAATTTCCCGTATTTTAGAATGTTGTGCTTGAGTTACTACTGATTGATACAGCTTAGTGCCGCCGTCTCACAATGGTGCAGGCTGGACATAATCCGACTGGACCCAACATCTTGGGATCGGGTTGTGACATGTTTTCAGTGGTGGCCCATGCAGGTCCAAACAAACAACTTTAGGAAAATAGACTTGAAACAATTAGAACATTGAAACATCATGACTCGTCACAACATAGGACCAATTTTATTCAAAATATTTTTCTATGTGTGTAACTTAGTTGGATTGCATTGCTTATGTTGCTTCCTAACCATTCCAGAGAATTGCTAAGGAGATGCAAGCCGTGATTACAAATCCATGGTCTCCGAAGAATTAGCTTTTTATTATCTCCAATAATCTTTAGGGACTAGGCCGATTGTTAGATTCTTACTCTTCTTTAGTAAATCCATCACCAATGACTAATAACCTTGGCCCTTGGATAATTTTTGGATTCTTTGTTGGCTTTATCGATTCTAATTTGACTTTTTTTGGACCAATTCAAGTATTTTAGAACCATAAGGTCATAGACTAGATATCATTTATCTTCTATTTTGATTATTTCTAGAATAATCCTATCATAAGTTGAGATCTTCCTAAGCTTCTATCAAGAGTCAAGTCAACCCAAATTTTTACTCTCTCTATTTTGAAACCAACTCAATCGGTTTTGATCAAATCAAATTCATGTCCTCAAATCCTTGAATAGAGAAAGGTTCAAGATCGGATACTTCTCCTTGCATAACTCAATATTTCTCTTGATAATCGACCATTCATTCTCAAGAATTGATACTTAAAGAACATATATCTACATCTTTAGAACTCGTTTGAATTTTTGGAAGCTCCCTTGAAAATCTTATGGATAAAGTTGAGAGAGTATTCGTTGACCTAATATGGCGGGGCAGCTCTACACTGCAACCATTTATCTGAATCATGAAAACTGCAAATTTTCTGCAGCCAGCAGCGCACTGGCAAGGCATGGACTCTAAGTTAAAGTGATTTCAGGTATTCATAGGTTTTCAGATATTATTAAGACTATGTCCTTAATATCTGACCTCTTAAAGTTGTTCCATCAATAATGGATAGCGTTGGTAGAAGATTCGATAATCTATCATTATTTGAGTAATGGAACCAAAGATTCACTACAGCCAGATGTATACTGGCGGGGCATGAACTCTAGACAAAGTGACTTCAGATATGTATGGTTTCCGGATACTATTGAGACTATATCCAAGTTATAAATATATTATGTCTCTTATCGTCATTGACAACTTTACCGGAGTTATCTTAATTTGTTTAAATTTTAGCTTTATTTGAAATCTTAGCGACTGATTCAATTTTTTTTTTGAAATCATTTCTATTATCATAAGATTCATATAGAAATCTTACTTGATTTATAGAACTCGTTAGGACTGTTTTCCAACACCTATTGGTCCAATCTCTTTTCTGGTTCAACTTTAGTACGTTGCATATATTTTGTTGATAGTTACATATTTTGGAAGCTATAGATAGTTGTGGATAGCTTTATATATCAAATAGTTGATATACATCTTGTGGATGACTATATGTAAATAGTTGATAGCTATATGCGGGGGAAACATAGATTATTATCTATCTCATTTCTAGTAAGGGCATCTTTGGGATCAATATTAGTTAGCCAAAGGGTAGAAAATATAGAAGAATACCTTGAGTAAGCTAGTCTTGAGAGAGTGGTATATCTTAGCTTGTGACTTATTTGGGTTAGAACCATTAGTAGTGCTCACTAGTGCCCAAACCTCATTCAAACAAACGAAGGTATTTGACGATTTTGAATTTTATGATTAAAGAAAGAGTTATGGAAGATAGAGGAAGACGTAGGTAGAGTTAGCGAGGAAAGTTTAGGATTTGGTAAAGTTCTCCCATTGAGGAAGTGAATTTGGATAATATATAAATATGAGATTATGATGATCAAGTAAAGGAACACTTGACGGGGATCAACTTTTATGATTAGATGACTACTGTACCCAGAAAGGACGGATATAACCATGGAAGGAATATCACAATCAATGGAATGATAGGTTCTAGAGAAGGAATAAGCAGTGAGGGATTGAGATAAGACCATTGGCATGCAACTTTGGAAAGGAGCAATTGGGTTTACAATTTCTACCAAACATTGGAGACTCATATTAGTTATGGTAAGAGTGATTGAGATTTTATGATATTTTGCAAATGTGTTTGGATGAGAACGATTGTTAGGTGCATGGTTAAAGATTAAAATTTGATTAGTGATTATAATTTGGTCAATTAATTTCAAGAATTGGAAATTCTCCAATATAGATCATGGATCAACTTTCTAAGGATTTACTATGATAAGTGAAGATTGTGACTTTGATGTAGTCAGTTTTGGAAGAATGGCTGACAATTGGAAATTGATGTCTGTAAAATAATTTGATTGAGAGAAATACTTGAAATTTGAAATACATTTGGCATATGAGTTACATACAATGACGGATAGAAATTTGATTTAGATGATTTATGATTCCAAATAGATTTAGTTTTAATACCTTGGCAGCTGCCTTAGTTTTCTGTAGATACTGGGTGTTCAGCTAGTTTAGCGAGTTAGAGATTGGTTTTTGGCATGGGTATTAATAAGAATGTTATCTTGTATGTCATTTTTTTCTGTATATCCTATCTTTTGACTGTTGAAATAGTGATACTATATTTTTTCTATCCCCTTTTATCATCACTCAGTCCTTAATAGAAATATCTTATTCGATTGCATTCCTATCATAGCTATATTATTCCAATCACCCTCGCTATCCTACTATCATACAATTTGTTGATTTTTCCTGAGCCACAAACCCTTGTACCCCATTCCAATTTGATTTGGAATTTTTAATCCCTCATCTCAGAAGATTTCATTATTTTATGCCTTCTCAATAAACTATTAACGTTCGTTTCTTCCTTGCCTTTTCTGTTTCACGAGACCTCATTTGATTTTTCTCTTATTTTATGATCATTTTATTATATTTTAATCGTACCTAGATTTTACTCGTGCCTAAAATGATTTTGATCACAACAATATTTCAACTTTATCTCAGATCATATCTAAATAATTCTGATCGTGCCTATATTTTATCATTGTACCTAGTGATCATGCCTAGAATCCGATCGTGCCTAATGATTTGAATTCCATTTTTGATCAAGGCTAAGTGATTTTGATTGTACCCTGGTCCTTATCTTTGAAATTTCGAGGACAAAATTTCTTAAGGAGGAAAGGTTGTAAAACCCAAACCCATTTCTCCCCAAATCTAAACCTATTTCTAATAGAAAAACAAAAACAAAAACAAAAATAACTCACCACTTAAACCCCCCCTTCATTTTCTCCCCCACCTTCCCCTCACCCCAAAATCCTTTCAGGCACTTTTCCTCCGAAAAATCAATAAAAGCCACACTCACAGAACTATTTTTCCTCACCATCACTCTCTCCCTTCTTCTCACAAACACACACCAGCACCACCCCTCTCTCATTTCCCCCCACTTCAATCCCCCATATAACACCAAGCAATTTTCCCCTTCCCCGCGGCCGACCGGCGACCATCGATGGCTGATCTCCGGTGCCCGACCCTGCAGGCCCTCAGCGGTGCGCCCCTGACCGGCGCCAGACCTTCCCGTGCACCCCGCGACCGCTGGACCCTCCGCACGGCCGACCCCCTGTTTCGTCGCCGACCAGCGCCTACGCGTCCGCCGGCGCACCCTCGTGCGGCCAGCCTCTGGTGTCCGTCGCCCCCTCCGCGATCGACCGACCCTCTGACCGCGGTCGCCCCTGGCTGTCGTCGTTCCCGTATAGACGCGTTTCGAGATTCTCTCGAGCCGGTGACAACGCTCCGCGGAGTCGATCCGAGTCCGAGGCTACCCTTCGGATTTTGTCATCAACTTTCGGTATAATCCCTATCCGAGTAGTCATAGCATCTCGTAGCATAGTCTGTGATGACCGGTCTCGATCACGTTACGGGATTCAAATTTTGACGTTGCTTATGGGGATACTCAGAGGGATTATGAAATCGCTAGTCCGATTTCGGACTCAGGTTGTTCTGTGAAATTTGGTTTGGCTTTGGGAATTAGTTCTGAGTTGGATTTGGGATAGCATCTGTGAAGTTGGAATGGACTAGCCATTTATGTTTGTTGGAATAATACTATAGTTTTAATCGGCTATATAGTTTGATATATAAAATCAATACTATGTTTTGTTATATAAATCGGTTAAATCGTTTCAATATATAAATTGGTCTTTAGTCCGATTTTGGATCCACTGAACATTCACGTTATGATCTTTGATTTGGCTAAATTGGAAAGTTGTGTTATTAGGGTTATGTTAATATAAGTTGTGTCTGTTTCCTATATAAATATATATATGTTTTAAAAAGGAAAATTACGTTTATCTATACCCCTAGTACTGTGATTAATTTAAAATACATAAATGTATATAGGTTTTAAAGGAAGAATTATATTCTAATTATACTTTCAATATTGTGACTCATTTAAAATATATATGTATATATATTATTTCTATTTTCAGACCTGATTATTACAAAATATACTTTACATATTTTATATTTTATTGTTTATTTAGATTGGCATATTTTTCGTAAAATTTGAGGCTCGTATCCACTTTGACGACGACCGAAATGGTCGAATGAGCCATTAGCGAAACGCAAACGCTACTGAGTTTTCCCGTACGTTGAGGCGTAAGCTATTAGCAACGTGTGATTGCGTGACCAAGTCTGAGACTCTGGTTGACCCTGCCTTGCGACTTAGTTTATTTTATACTTGTAGAACTTGTTACTGGCATGCTATATTTTAGGTGCAGGGCACTCGTGCCTTCGGACTGGACCGTTCCCGGCTTAGAAGATCGCCACAGCGTAGTTTAGGATTTTTGTTTTATTTCTCTTTTTATGTAAAACATGTTGTAAGGGCATAAGTCCATTTTTCCTTTTCTTTCTCTGAGTCCTGTATTGCGTAGCTTAGGAGTAGCGTATCCCTTTCTGTATTTTATGTGTTTATGTTGATAATATCGTACGTTAGTTTAGCTACAAATGAAATTGGAAATATTATTTTCTAAAAACAAAAATAAAGGTTTTCTCGCATAAATTAGAACGTACTAAAAATACAACTTTTATATTTATATTAACAATCTCACGTTTTATCATTAAATAGAAAAATAGAGTTATATATATATATATATATATATATATATATATATATATATATATATATATATATATATATATATATATATATATATATATATATATATATAAAGCTTCTCCTACGGGAATAACTTACGGGACAAACTTACGGGACGAGAAAATATACGTATGGTTCTCTTCTTTATTTCTTTCACTTTAAAAATGTTAGATCTCTCTTTTAAAAAAGGAACATATCTCTATCTTAAAGATAAGTCTATTTATTTTTTAAATAGTGAAAGATTTATTTATTTATTCAAATAATAGAGATATAAAAGTTAATTTTATAATTTTTTTTAAATAGAGATGGATTGTTTTAAAAAAATTATCTTTAAACGTAAATATCTTTTTAAAATGTTATTAAAAAATATACATAATATTAATATTAATTTTAATATTATTTCTCATGTTAATTTTTGGTGCTAACTTTATTGTTGATATTAATTTTAATTTTAATTTCAACATTAACATTAAGTTTAATTTAACATTAACATTAATATTAACATTAACATTAACATTAACATTAATATTAACATTAACATTAAAATCTAATATTAAAATTAAGAATATAATTTAAATTTAAATTAAGATTAGAATTTAAATTTAGATTTAGATTTAGATTTAAATTTATTTAAAAAAAATTTAAATTTAAATTAACATTAACATTAACATTAACATTAAAGTTAAAATTAACTTTAACATTAAAATTTAAATTAATGTAAAAATTAAAAATTAAAAATAATATCAACATTAATATAAACATTAACATTAAAATTAATATTTTAAATATAATTTTTAAAGGTATATTTATTTATAAGGATAGATTCTTTTTAAAAAAAAATTATCTCTATTTTAAAAAATAAATGGAATAATTTATCTATCTCTATTTTTAAAAATAAATAAATCTCTCTGTGTTTAAAAATAAATTGATAGATAAGCCTTATTTTTTAAGATAGTGATTTGTTTGTTTTTAAGAGTAGAGAGTAGAGGTTTAAATATTAAAGAGAAATAAATTCAGAAGAGAAACATACGTACATTTCGGCCAGATATTTTGAGTTTTTTTTTCTCTCCGTAAGAAATTGGTCTATCCCGTAAACTCTTCCCGTAAACTTATCCCGTATAAGAAGGGGGCTATATATATATATATATATATATATATATATATATATATATATATATATATATATATATATATATATATATAAGAACTATAAGAAAAATGGCGTTTGTTGACGGTTTATTTCTCGACGGTCGTAAAAAAACCATCAAGAAAATGGATTCTCATGATGGTTTTAGTCTTACGTCAAGAAATGACACTTTTTACATCAATTTAATAATTTTATAACATAATAGTTGACAGTTTTAGAGGATCCGTCAAAAAATATCAATTTATTTTGTGACGATTCGATAATAACCGTCAACTATTACATATGCTGAATTCTTTTACAATTTTTTCAGCTGCCATTATGAAAAATTTATCAAACTTTTAATATTTGTTTACAGTTGATTCCTCAATTTAATTAAGGAATCAGATACTAAAACTTTCAATCTCCCTCTCCACTTTCGATTTCCCTCTCAAAAAACCCTATCCACTTCAAAATCCCTCTCCTCATCCTCGAGAAAACCCCTCACTCTCGAGGAAACCCTCTCCCTCAGCAAAACCCTCTCCTTCACCACTCCACGGTGACCTCATCTTCGCCCTCCTCTTCTCCTTCATGTGTGTCGTAGGCCACGTGCTCGTCGCCCGCAGCGTTTGGCTCCACCGTTGAACAACGTCCGTTGGGCCTGGCTCAACCTCATCTTCCCTGATCACCGCAGCCACCCCCTCCACCGTTTCTCCGCCACCACTACCACCTCCCTCCTCTCCACCATCCGACATCCATCGTCGCAGCACTCGAGGACCGCCTGGCCGCGTAGCATAGGAAGATCTCCCACACGGAGTAGACGAATCAGTTGCGAGTTTTCCAAACTCTTCTCCTTCTTATTTTGATCTTTCATTGAGTAATTATCTCAACATACTGTGTAACCGACAGTAGCAGATATTGTTATGGAACTTGTTGAACTCGACGAGGAAGAGCTCGAGCTTCTTCAACTTTGGTGAGTCCTCGATGACCTTCTCCTTTAATCTCTAGTAATTTTCTTTATTTTTCTATCACCAGGTACAAAATTGCTATTAAAATTTCTTCATCTTCCCTACACATTTTGTGTTCGAAGAATTGTCACAAAGAAATGTCCATAGCTCTGATTGAATAATAACTGACCGAATCTGTTGATATTGAGCAGAGTCGGACACAAGACAATCTAGTCACTTTTCATGACTGAGTTTCGTTCGGACACTTCAATTTCAGGTATGAATCAGATCCTCTTCGGTCCAATGAATGGATCAGATGTCAACTCTAACAAATTCTTAATGAATGGAGTTTGATCGATATTAGGCCTTTAACTATAAAAAATATATCTTTTGAGTTAGAGTACTTGCGAGTTCATGAATGGAGTTTGGTCGGTATTTGTTGAAAAATAATCCATTACTTGATAAGTTTTAAAATATGGCAGTTACAAGTGGACTCCATTGTTGCTTGTAACTTAGAATTCAGTCAGAGATGGGGCATGCACCTGAGAATTGTTCGTTTCTTTATTTGTAGCATAAATGGTTTATTGGCTACCTGAGCTTAAAGTGCACTTCCATTAGGCTGGATCCTTGCCAACAATTTCCTTATAGTTATAGGTATAAGTCAATCCTCTCTTGCCTGTAGTTTCCTCAACCAGGAAATTTGCACCAGTTCTGTGGAAGTCAGACTCATGTCGACAGCATGTTGTAGAACTTATTCATTCATGAAAACTTCTGAATTTATAGTTTTGTTTTAGTATGACCACCCTTTAAGGGGAAATAGCTTAACTATTACATATTGAGGATAAAAATGGAATATTAATGGCTAATGTTAGTTTACTAGGTTTAACAATTTAAAATTTTGGCTACCCTTGTCTTTTAGGGATCGAACATGTACCATTTGGAAATTAGGACTTCTTCTAGTGGATTGATTGAACATGTGTATAAATGGATGGATAGATAATAGATATGGTAGTTTCTCTCTGCGTTCTTTATTGCTAAATATAAGGGGCACTTTTGACCAGTTGTGCAGTTTTCTTCATTACCAAAAAGTCTTGATGTTCTGTTCTTTAGCAGCTTGCTTTGTATTGCCACTCAAGATTACCCTGAAAGTTGTAAAGGTTTTCTACTTCCCTATTAATATAAGTAAAAGTTTTATTATGTTAATACATTGCTAAGTATAGATTTTCTACTTTAGGCTATATTATGTGTTATACAGATTCTTGTAACCGGTATGATTTTAGGCTATAATACCTCAAGAAAAGGCCAATATTAGAAATGGGTTCCCTAACTTAAAATTATTTCACAGTAGGAAGAGATAGTACATTAGTCTTGATTTGTTTGAAAGGGTTGTTTTCCCTTTGAGCAGGCAGGAGGCAGCAGAAGTACAGTGTGCATTACTCAACTCAGCAAGCTTATGTGTAAGTGGAATGGGATGTTTAGCATTGTTTAACAAGCTGATGTCTGGGATATGACACGTATCACCATTTTTAGGATGGATGTTTTTCTTCAAATTCAGACATCTACCTGTTTGGAGCTAGGACAGTGTATAAGGAGATTGTCCTCGGTAAATCCTGGCATTGACAATCATGTGGTTCTGAGAATTTCTGTACTCATTGGATTAGATATTCTCGTTTTCTGTGTTCTATTTAAGTTTCAACTGAAGAACCCTTTTTGGATAAGATAGGTGAGCCTGGCTATGTTGTTTGTTATGAGATGGCAGATATAGAGAGCAAACTTGGTTTTGGGAGGAGTTCACTGGTAAGCCTGCTTTTGTTATGTTACTTGCTTGTGTTGAAAACATATGCACCAGTATTTCTAGTATTGTTTTAGTTTTTCCAAATTCCACTTATCCTTTCTATACATCTCATGTTTGGAAGCTGTGTTAATTTGATGATTAAACTTGTAAAGGGCAATATCCTACTATCTATAGTTTACAATAGGCACTATATTGTAACTGCAATCTAATATTCACACCCAGCTTTTTGTGGGCATGTAGATGTGTGCATTGGTTCATATGATGAATACCTTGTTAAATTATTTTTCGTTTTTAAAGATAATCATGGAATACTTTATGGTAGCGTTAACATTTCTCTGGTTACTGTGAAAGTTTAGGCTTTATTTCCATTGGGTCAGAAGGTAATAGTTTAAGTTTGGCTCATGTTTCTGCGTTCTTCCAAAAGAACGGTTGACCTTGAACATTTTCAAGGTAGAGATGATTTAGTTTCTCATTTAATAGAAACTCTTGTTGCTATACTCTTGGTGGGTTTACTTGATGACAATGATTTGGAAATATTGGCATGCATTTTTATTTTTCTTCTCATGTAATGAGTTTATCAACTGATGATCTTTAGATTGCTTTGGCTCTCCTTCTTGGAAGCGACTATTCTCAAGGAGTTCATGGCTTTGGGCCGGTAAGTTAAGCTCAAGCTTCAGTCTGAGTATTGGAAGATTCTTTACCAAACAAAGTTTGTTGCTTTCCTCAATAAATTACTATATTTTCTACCTACCTTATTGATGCTGTGATATCATCACCATTGATTTCCATGTTGCTTGGTTCATTGTAAAGAATATTTAAGTATTTTGAATGGAATACTGGAGGAAACAACATGCAGGGTTGTTAAGTCGATAGGGGATGACTCTGTCCTATATAAAGCTGTATATGAGGGATTGGCGTTAAGAAGAAAGAGCAGGGTTGTTTCGCCCTCTCTTCTCGCATATGCTCCTCGACATTGAAAACATTTTTCCTCTCCTTCTGATAACTACCCCTATTTACGTCTGGAACATGGAATAGTCCCCAGTCATTGCCATTCAATTTCATCTTGGTTGCATCAGACTCAGAGGATGACGAGGAGAAGCTCACTCTAGAATCTAAAGTAAAAGAGTTCTCCTCCTTCCTTCTACTCTTACTTCCCGTGGCCAGAGTAAGCTCAAGTCACTATATTCATCAATATCTCTGTCATCCTTTCCAATGTACTCTTCTGCTGGAAGATCAAGATTAAGAGTCTGACCGAACCTAGTCTGGTCTTGGCAAGTACTATAGCATGGTTGCAGCGAAGTCATCTCGTTGTCTGTGTTCCATCTTTCGATCATGGTTCCGGAATCCATAGTGCTGATCTGATAGCTTGCTTGTGCTTTTCTGGTGAGGGCATGCACCTCTAATGAGCCGTAGAAATGACTAAACATGCTGGATGTGGTGAAGCAGCTGAAGGAGAGAGCGATGATGGAGGACACAATCTCAGCCTCCGAAGGTATATGATTGTTGAAGGTAAAATCTATCAACGAGGTTTTTTTTTCTTCCATTCTTCCTATATTAAAATGTTTTTTTCTTCTGTAGATTGTGTTGACCTGTGTGTGGGTTATAGCATAGATATAAATAACCTTCGTAGGAAATGCCATATGACATGGACCACTTGTTGTTTCTAATTCCATGGTTTTTACTGCTTTATTGGGGCTTATGAAGTTGTTTATTTTTTTAATGGGTTTTGGAAGACTGGCAATTGAACTGGCAAGAATGGGCATGGGTGGATTGTAAGCTTTTATGGAGATAGTGAAACATGAGTGGTACTTGTTCTAATCTCCGTAGTCTGAACATTAGTATCCATGCTTGGACCACAATATGTATATTTTTTTTCTTCGTCTCCTATCAAAGAATAGTTTCAATTTGTTGCATGATTACTCAGACCATTTATGATTTTACATGTCTTTGACAAATTGTCAAATTTCTTCACATGCATTCGTCAATGTGTTTGATTTCTTCCTGATGGGAATTCTTGTTTGGTTGCAGCACAAAAACACATGTACAGATTATTTCTGTATGGATCGAGTGAAAAGATGGAGATGCATCTATGTTGGGGCTCTTCTTATTGCCAGGTTTTGCTATATATGAAGGAAAGTACTGCTGAATCTCTAGAGGCTATGGAGGTTAGAATTCTTTATTTCCTTCTTGTTCAGTAATCAAGGTTGAACTATGAAGATCTAGCTAACTGTGCCAAAGGCAGAGAGGAGTGAGTGAGTTTTGTTAAAAGAGTTGTTGCCCCTAGGTAAGTGATGCTGCAGGAGGATCTTGGTTTGATACTTGGCTGATGGACATCTGGAAAAAAAAATAAAACCAAGTGGTACATCTGATTTACAACAATAGTTTTCTTTTGATGCACTCCACTTTAGTAATGGCACATATCATGTTTTTAGGTAGAACCATTCATCTGACTTATAGCACATTGGTTCATAGTACTTTGGCTTAAACATCCATTGACTTGATATTTTCTATACAAGTCTTGATCTTTTGTGTATACTTATAAAATCGTAACCCCTGTTTTCAACAATGTCTCTTTATTTGTCTTTCCTTTTGATTTGTTTGCGAAGTTTAGGATGCAATAATCTTTATTGCTGACTTGTATCTATGCATAAGAACGATGTATTATTGCCTCGTAATTAATGTGCAATAATTGTTGATTCTATTTTGGACTTGTTTCATGTTGCAGTTTCAATTCTACTATTTACAACCACTGACACCCATATCCTTGATGTTGAGTATCCCCATACCCACTCTACTCGACTTAGCACATAGGTATTACCCCTGTGCACTATAGTCTCACCTAGACACTAGGCTATCTGTTATCTATCGGCTACTACCAGGTACTACAGTTTCTAATACCTCCTGTTGCTTCCTACATTTATATAGACACTAGTACACACACATACGTGTATCCAAATACCTATGCCACTGCACTATGTACACACAGGTTTCCTTGCCCCAACTTCTTTAGGTAAGGTTTTCATAGCCTAGGATATTCCTCATTACGCAGGTATCAACTGCTCATGTCTATCTACCGATACACCATACAAACACAAAATTCTCTGAAGCTTAACTTGACTGCACCTATTACTGATACACCATTTGACACCTTATATATAGTTAGTACATAAACACACAATACATATTTATCGTATCTGAGAAATTAGCCATCTTTCAATTCTTTATGTGGAGCCTTCTTATTGTTTGCAATATTAGTTAGTATATAAACACACAACAAATTTACTACAACAAACAAGTATGTGAGAAAATAGGCAAACATCATCTATGCAGAAGGGTCATCCGTAGAGTGTAAAATTGAGACATGATTTCTTAGAACACATTAGCTAGGACAACAAAGTGAACCTCTCTGTTTAAAGGTTATTGTTTTGTATGAACTGTAGACATAAGAGAGGAGCAGTTTTACATGTTGGAAAGTTTTAGTTAAAATAGCAATGTTTTTAATGTGTACATTTCCACTGAAATCCTACAAACTATAGGTATCAGTCTCTTCACTACTTTGATGCATACTTGTACTGCATGTATCAGTCCTTTCCATATATGAGTATTAGTGCCTTGAAATGGAAGATTAAATGCTAAAGTTCATATGGCTTCCCCTTTCAATTCTGATACGGCTGAAAGTAGCCAAGATTTAGCTATGTTTTAGGTATATGCTAAAATTTTCTTGTAGTTTGTAGTGAATCTTGTTCTCAGTTGATATATGCTAAAAAAAATTAAAACTTTTTTTTTCTCAATTGCTATCAGTTTGTAGAAACATGTACACATAATGATTAAATCTATTCCCTTGTTCTCTCAAGAATTACATGGAAAAGGAAAGTTGTACTGTGATGGGAGGGATGTGCTCCGGGTTCGCTACATATTTTGGTTTACTTGTATAAATATAGTTTTTGGATGTTTAAGATGTTGTATGAAAGTCATTATTTTAGTTGTATGTTTGTATTTGGATGTTTTTGGTGTAGGAACACATTTGTTAATATAATTTTTTTATATTATAGTTCTTTGATGTATGTGATCATCTGGATTATATTGATATTGTTTGTGTGTTCGGTTCATATTATATAATTATAAATAGAATTTTGGCTATACAAAATTTAGCTTCTCTTGACGGTTAAATTCTGCTGTGGAAGGGCTTTGCATTAATGATTTTTAACCATGAATAAATGATTTCTTTGACGGTTTTTGGCCGTCAATAAACAATTTTTCTTGACGGCTAATAACCGTCATCTAGGCCGGAATCAAGAATTTTTTTTTACCTACATTGACGGTTTCTCCAAACCAATATCTTGACGGCTAAAAACAGTCAAGAAAACTATTTCATATGACGGTAAAAAACTGTCAAGAAAAGTCCCGTTAGCGATCGTCAAGAAAATGGGGGACTTTTCTTGACTCTGGTCTACATGACGGATCCACAACCGTCAAGATAACCCTTTCTTGGCAGAGATTAACCGTCAAGAAAGCCCTTTTTTCTTGTAGTGTATATACGGTATAAAACACGAAGATTTTTGAATAAATCGAGATGTCTACTCCTTCCAAATGCAATTGGACTACTTTTATACAAATTTACAAATAGCATAGAGCAACGTTAGAGTTAATTGATCGTTAGACTAATATGTTAATCAGTAAAATTGACTAGGACCAATATTAGGGATTGCAACTAGAACACCGTAGAAATGGTTGTATTGGAACTTAGTCATCCTCTTAATCAAATGTAGGGTTCAGGACCTAAGTCTGAGATCCTTTTTCTTGTCTCCACCTACAGCATCAGAAAACAGAGGCAAGTTTCAAACTATTCATGTTCGTTTTTAAATTAATAATTAAATGTACTGTGTCAATAGGACTAAATATATTGTATCGATACTGATTCACGGGGTCCCTCTCGGACCCCAAATTGATTGCTTGATTGACTGATTGGCTCGGGGATTAGGGGAGTAGTATAACAACTGTGACCAAAGCCATGTTACTAATATTGCCTCCCTCGCGCTAACCCCTATTGCACAGGTGTCACGACCCGGTCCCAAATTGTTGGGTCAAATCGGATCATGCCCAGCCTGTACCGTTGTGAGACGGCGGTAGTAAGCTGTATCCAATTGCAGGTAATCACAACAACACAATGTATTTGTCACAACATCTAAAATTTTGAATAATAAAAACTTGTCCAACAAAATATTCAACTGATACAGCTGATAAAATAAAACTGTCTTTTTATTCAACATCAAAACAAAAAGAAAATCATCCTCTAGAGAGTAGGCTCATCAGCCCCAAGATCAACATCGTCCGATTGGGACTCTGGCAGCACAGCTGGGTAGAACTCAGGGTCATAATAGCTACTAATCAATAGCTTTGCCTCATCAATGGAACCTATTGGGGTTGGGGAATCCAGTCAGGAAAGGAGCAAAGTACAATTATGAAAATTTAACAATTCAACTAATACTTAGAAATTTGCAATTTTAAACAGTTTAAATACTTGAACAATATTTTTTAGCCATTTTTTACAATTAAAAACAATGTGATTTGAGTATGTAATGCTTATGACCGGCTTGGGTTGTACAATAGTATCCTAGTGATACGATACGGCTTATCCCCGTGTGTAAGAGGGGTAAGCTCGCACAATCAATATGCAATATGAGGGGTATTGGTCATAATACACTACACTACTCTCCCAATCCCATAATCAATAACAATCAATACTCTAGGAGAGAGTTCCGTGTAGCAATGTGGTTTAATCTTGCAATATTACAATTATTAACTAAATTGAAAAATAAACACAATCGTACTTGCCTTTGTTTATGACTGGGTTGAAGAATCGGTTCCGGGATAGAAAAATCAGAATCGTCCTCGAAATCCTACATTGAGAATCCTGATTTAGCATCAGAGAGGAAACCATATCTAGGTGTGCTAGTTACAATCTCTAAAATTTGATCCTAGTCAAATTTTATGTTATTATAAACAAAACACGTTTATCGATGCGATTCAAAGTTATTAATTTAACGAGGTAAAAGTCAAGTTAACATTTTTATTGGTAAACTTCGCATTTATCAATTATTTGGCAAAACTTTGTATTTTGTAATATATATATATATAAATTAGTTATTTTTCTTTTAATGAGAAAACATGAAATTGTCTAAGTTACAAACTTGAAATCTTGTTATTATTAATGTGAGAAAACTCTTATTAATTTTTCTATAAAAATAAATATTCAGTTTACCATTTACGCGTTACCTACAAAACAACAATCCAGAAAAATAAAAGGAAAAACTACTTATTTATTACAGGTCCACAAAAAATAGAAAAGAAAACTTGGACTTATGTCCTTACAAATTTTACATAAATTAATTTAATTTAAAGGCGAGCTCTGAATACCGCGAACGGTCCAACAGTAGGCCGAAGCCCTGCACCAAAATACTAACAGCAGTAACCCATTCTAAAAATAATAATAAATTAAAGATAATTATAAAAATGCGTTTCAGACTTGGTCATTCAAAAACTCATGTTTTAACTAATGCTTCAACGTCCGGGTTGGCCGGTTTCGTTTGTATTTAGTTAGGGCCCATGGACCAATATGGTCGTCGCCCGAAAAGATATAAAAATCCATTTTAAAAACCAACACTCCAAGATGTAATTTGTTTTGCAAAGGCCGGAATTTGAAAATAATTTTATTCAAAACTTTAAAATATATTCTCGAAAATTTGGGCAGCACTTCCTCTATAATTGGGACAACCCAATCCTAGGAAAATGTCAACACCCACAATGTTCCAAATCAGGAATAATAAACCACAAAATCCCAACTCAGGGATACCAATTTATCCAACCCAATGTAAATTTTTTATATCAAAATCACTGAAAACTTTCCGAACTATGAAATTCGAAAAACCCGAAATATAACTCGGAAAACCGAAAAAACCACAGAACCTGTCTTAAAGAAAATGGTCACAGAGCCATTTCCGAAAAATCTGAAGAATCCGAAATAAAATTCGGAAACCGAAAACTACAGAACCATATACGGGAAAATCCGAACTTAACTCGAAAATTTCCGAGAAACCACAGAACAACACAAATCTACAGAATCATTCCGAGAGGGAGTTCGGAAAATCCGAATCCGCGAATCGATCCGATTCCCATAGCGGGATCGGAGACCATGTCATCATCGACACAACGGAAAGGACACAGGGACACCGAAAATATACCTCGGATGCTCGGCTAGTGCTCTCAGGTGAAATATAGAAAAAAAAAATCCACGGATAGTGGGAACGAAATGCGGATAGCAGCGGATCGAGTCCGAACAGCGCTGGAGTCGCGCACAGAGATGCTGGACAACAGATCGGGATATGGAACAGCAGATCAGGGCCGCTCGGGAAGTCGGCGACGAAAAAGCCGCACAGAACAGGCGCTGCAGGGGCGGCCGGCGGTCGGGATGGCCGCGGGTGGCTCGGGGAAGCACGACGGCAGAAGCTGCGAACTCGTCGGAGGGCGCGGTCGGCGTCGGGGACAGCCGCGTAGGGAGGAGCTCGGCGTCGGGGCTCGGGATGCACCGTGGGGCGCTGCCAGGGAAGCTAGGGTTCGGGTTAGGGCTTGGTTGGGGAAATGGTGGAGGTGATGAAGGGGTTTTATAGGAGATGATGGGGGTTTCGGGAAGAAGAGCAGTCGGGGTCGGGTGGCGGCGGTTTTGGAAATGAAGGGTCGGCAGAGCGAGCGCTTGGTTAGCGGAAAAGAAAGGTTTTCCTTTCCAGGTGAGAGGGAGAGAGAGTAAAGAAAGTTATAAATGATAGTTAAAGGAAGTTTAAGGAAAATACAAGAATTATTTTGCTTTATTAAGAAAATGATATTTATATAAATATAAATACTAAAGGACTTCCGAATTAACTTCAGAAAATTGAACTTGGGTTCGAGATGGGTTCGGGAGGGGTCAGAACGGGTCAGGCCCAACAATCTAATTCCAGGATTAATAATGTTTAAAAAAATATGTTTTTCCTAAAAATACAATTTTCCTAAATTAACAATTAATAATGATTTATAATAATAATTAGCTAATTAAATTATTCAATTAATTAACTGAAAATTTTTACGGGTTTGACTAAACACTAAAATTCCAGAAATAATAATTTAATCTAATTTATAATAAATAAAATAACACTAAATTAATTAATAAAAAATTACGGGTTTCACAACATTTCCTCCTTAAGAAATTTCGTCCTTGAAATTAAACGATAGGGTTAGGATAGAATACCTCAGGTCTCAAATATATACGGATACTGCTCCCGCATCTCATCTTCTCGCTCCCAGGTAGACTCGCCTGGGAAATTGTGTCGCCACATAACTCTGACTATGGGCGTCACATAGTTCCTGGTCTTCTTCTCACCTCTGTCTAAAATCGTCACTGGCTTCTCTGGCACTGTGAGGCTGGGTCCAATCTCCAGCTCTGAATAGTCCAAGATGTGGCTCGGATCCGGAATGTAGCGTCTGAGCTGTGAAACGTGGAAGTCGTTGTGTACGCCTTCAAGATTAGCTGGTAGAGCTAATCGATACGCTACTTCTCCAACCCGGCTCAAAACTTCGAATGGGCCGATGTACCTGGGGCTCAGCTTTCCTGCTCTGCCAAATCTGATAGTTTCTCGGGTAGGGGAAATCTTGACGAAGACACTATCTCCTTCTTCGAACTCCAATGGTCGACGACTGCTATCAGCCCAATGTTTCTGCCTGTCCTGGGCAATCCTGAGCTTGTCTCTAATCACCTTTACCTTCTCTGCTGTATCGGTCACCATCTCAGGTCCAAGCAATACTCTTTCTCCTACGTTGTCCCAAGCAAGTGGAGTGCGGCAACGACGTCCATAGAGTGCCTCGAACGGAGTCATACCGATGCTAGCTTGGTAGCTGTTGTTGTAGGAAAACTCTACCAAGTGCAAGTGGTTTTCCCAAGACCCTCCAAATTCCAAGACGAAAGATCTCAGCATGTCTTCTAGCGTCTGGATGGTTCTCTCCGATTGTCCGTCAGTTTGGGGATGATAGGCGGTGCTGAACTTCAATTGTGTTCCCAAACTGTCATGCAAGCTCTTCCAAAAATGAGAGGTGAATCTGGTATCTCTGTCAGATACGATACTTACCGGAACTCCATAAATCCGGTAGATAGGCTGCATGTACAATGCTGCCAACTTCTCGGTGGATAGACCAACCTTGAAGGAAATAAAGTGAGCTGACTTTGTCAGTCGGTCCACAATAACTCAAATGGCATCCTTTCCTCCTTGGGATCGAGTCAGTCCTGACACAAAGTCCATTGTTATGTGTTTCCATTTCCACTCCGGGATGTCTAGCGGCTGCAACAATCCTGCTGGTCTCTGTCTGCTGGCTTTCACTTGTTGACAAATCAAGCATCTAGCCACAAATCTGGATACGTCTTTCTTCATTCCGTACCACCACACTACAGTACGCATATCCCGATACATTTTATTAGCTCCTGGAAATATGGAATACTGCGACTGGTGCGCTTTTTTGCATCAGCTCGTTCCTCAGTTCGCCAGTTGGTACGTAAAGTCTCATACCATGCCTCAATGCTCCGTCGCTGGCGATTGAGAATCCTTCAAGTGTTCCTGCCAGCACTTGATCTCTGAGTTTGCAAAGCGTCTCGTCTTGAAATTGTGTCTCCTTGACCTTATCCATCAGACTTGAACGCACTTGCAACTACATCATTGATGATTCAACTCCTGGTACAATTGCTTCTCTTCCTAGCTTCTTCATTTCCTCTTCAGGCGGTACAATCTCCAGTCCAAGCTTCTCTATATCTTCCAGCAAATGCCGCTCCTTGGTCAAAAATATCGCCATCGAGTATCGACTAAGTGCATCTGCAACCATATTAGCCTTACCCGGATGGTACTGCAAGTTGATGTCGAAATCTTTCATCAGCTCCAGCCATCTCCTCTGTCGCATGTTCAGCTCCTTCTGAGTGAAAACATATTTAAGACTTTTGTGGTCTGTAAATATTTTCACTCTCTCTCCATAGAGATAATGCTTCCACAGCTTCAGTGCAAATATAACCGCTGCAAGCTCCAAATCATGCGTGTGATAGTTCTTCTCATGAGTCCGTAATTGCCTAGATGCGTAAGCAATTACTTTCCCGTGTTGTTGAAGAACACAACCCAATCCTTTACCAGAAGCATCACTGTAGATTGAGAAACCGTCGGTACCTGCGGGTAGCGCAAGTATCGGTGCCGTTGTAAGTCTCTTCTTCAGTTCCTTGAATGTTGACTGGCAAGCTTCAGTCCACACAAACTCTTCATTCTTCCTTGTGAGCTTCGTCATCGGCTCAGCAATCCTGGCGAAGTCCTTCATGAATTTTCGGTAGTAGCCAGCTAAGCCCAAGAAACTTCTGATTTCAGCAATTGAACTTGGTGTACTCCACTTCTCAATAGCAGCTATCTTCTTTGGATCCACCGAAATTCCTTCTCCTGTGACAACATGGCCTAGAAAATCCACCTTGTCTAAGAAGAATTCACATTTAGATAGCTTACCATAGAGCTTCTCCTTCCTCAAGGTTCCCAGAACTTTCCTCAGGTGTTCATCATGCTCTTCTTCGGTCTTCGAGTAGATCAGGATGTCATCGATGAAGACAACAACAAACTGATCCAGATATTCATGGAAGACCTTGTTCATAAGGTTCATGAATACCGCAGGGGCATTCGTCAATCCAAACGTCATGACCAAAAATTCATACTGACCATATTTGGTGTTGAATGCCGTCTTTGGAATATCCTCATTCCTGACCTTGATTTGATGGTAGTCAGATCGAAGGTCTATCTTCGAGAACACCTTAGCTCCACTGAGTTGATCAAACAGGTCATCGATCCGGGACAGAGGGTACTTGTTCTTGATGGTGATGTTGTTCAGCGCCCGGTAGTCGATGCACATCCGTACAGTCTCGTCCTTCTTGGGCACGAACAAGATAGGTGCTCTCCAGGGTGAGGCTCCATCTCTGATAAATCCAAGGGCCTTCAGCTCATTAATCTGGTCCTTCATTTCTTTGGCCTCCTTAGGGTTGACTCTGTAGCATCCCCGAGAAATAGGGGCAGAGCCGGGAACTAGATTGATGGTGAATTCTACATCTCGATCCGGGGGTAATCCTGGAAAGCTGTCAGGGAATACATCCATGAATTCTGCTATGATAGGGTGAGAAGGTCCAGGTTCTTCGGTGATAGAGGAGTAAGTAATACCCTCCATATCTTCCGGAGCTCGAGAGATTTCAAACTCCGGCTCTCCAGGTGGGCTGAAGACTACACATCCTCTGTGACAATCTATCAGCGCATGCTGCTTACTTAACCAGTCCATTCCTAGGACTACATCATAGTTAGGTAAGGGCATCACAAGTAAGGGTGCTAAGAAATTGTGTCCTGATATAGTTATAGGGCAGTTACAGGTCTCAGTGATGGGTATGGGTCCACTACCAGTTATAACTCTACATATCTTCTTGCTAAATCCCGTAACTAGGTGGTGTGCAGAGATGAATTTTGATGATATGAAACTATGTGATGCACCCGAATCAAATAATGCTAAAGCAGGATGTGAATGCACATAAATGAAACTTGCGATGACATCAGCGGTAGGTTCCTGCTCTGGCTCTTGCTCATTTTCTGTTAGGGCAAAAGCTCGCCCAGTCTTCTGTTGGTGCTGCCCAAATTGTTGTTGCTGAATGGGTAGGGGAGCCTTCTGCGATGTTGTTCCAGTCCGGTTGAAGGCCGTGGGGCAGTCCCTCACTTGGTGGGTGGCAGTCCCACAGGCTAGGCAGTGTCCTAGTCTCTTCCTGCAGATGTTCGACTGATGTCCTGGCCTCTTGCAGAAATCGCAGCCAGGAATCTGCTTCTGAGGCGCTCTGTCATTGGTCCTCGCCTGATGGTGCTGCTGCTGGTGGTGAGAAGGCCTGTTGTTATTGTTGTGGTTGGGCCTTTTCTGGTTATTTTGGAAGTTGCTAGTTTCAGAATACTCCCTCTTTGAGCGAGCAGGCCGACTCTTCTCTATATCCTGAGCTCGTATTAGGATCCTCTCATACGTCTTGGCACCACCTGCGATCACAGGAGTGCGAATCTCTTCCCTCAGTCCATACCTGAATCTTTCAGCACGATCGGCGGGGTCAGCAACCAAGTTCTTTGCAAAGCGACTAAGTTGACCAAACTCTGCCGCATATTCTCCAACAGTCATGTTCCCTTGCTTCAGATTCTGGAATTGTCTTTCCATCTCCCGCAACTCTGATGTTGGGAAGAAATTCCTGTGGAACAACCTCTTGAAGGTGTTCCAGTCAAGCTGTCTGTCCTGGAGTCGGGGTTCATTCCGATACCAGGTGCTGGCTACATCTAGCAGTTGGAGTCCCACAGCTTCAACTTGAAGATCATCAGGAAGTCGAGCAACGCTGAGGAGACGCTCCATGCTGTCAAGCCATTCGTCAGCATAGATAATTCCCTCGGTTCCCTTGAAAGGTCGAGGGCCCAGCTTCTTGAATTTCTCAATATCGCCGACTTTAGCAGGCCTTGGTTCAGATTGGGCTGCTTCTCCTCTCTCCAGTGCAGCCATAGCCATATTGTGGGCATTCTTCATGCCTTCTCTCATAATCGCCGTCTGTTCGCGATGAGCTTCCGCTTGAGTTCTCTGTGCCTCAAGCACTCCTCGTAGCAGGCCTACAAGGTCGGTGGGGTCCACGGGCACTGGTGGGGCAGCTGGATCGGGCACCACCATAGGGGCTTGCTGTTCAGTCTGGGAAGATGTAGGATCTAACACTTGAGTAGTAGTGTAAAATCCACGGGGTGCTGGTGCATTATAGGGACGATCAGTCAGCTGCCGGGGTGTAGGATTCGGACTCGATTGAGGATGTGGGGTGTGTTCGGGTGATGACAACCCATCGCCAGCGATGTTGGTCTTGTCAGTGGCCATACTCTGGAAGGTTTAGGATTGCAAAACATAAGCAAGGTAGCCTACCAATCTATAACAAACAAAAATATTTATTTATAATATATTTCGGTCCTATGTTGTGACAAATTAATGTTCTAGTGTTCTAAATGTTTCTAGATATGTTTACCTAAGTTGTTGAATCGACCTGCATGGGCCACTATTAAAAACATGTCACGACTCGGTCCCAAATTGTTGGGTCAAATAGGATCATGCCCAGCCTGCACCGTTGTGAGACGGCGACAGTAAGCTGTATCCAATTGCAGGTAATCACAACAACACAATGTATTTGTCACAACATCTAAAATTTCAAATAATAAAAACTTGTCCAACAAAATATTCAACTGATACAACTGATAAAATAAAACTGTCTTTTATTCAACATCAAAACAAAAAGAAAATCATCCTCTAGAGAGTAGGCTCATCAGCCCCAAAATTAACATCGTCCGATTGGGACTCTGGCAGCACAGCTGGGTAGAGCTCAGGGTCATAATAGCTACTAATCAATAGCTCTGCCTCATCAATGGAACCTATTGGGGGTGGGGAATCCAGTCAGGAAAGGAGCAAAGTACAGTTATGAAAATTTAACAATTCAACTAATAATTAGAAATTTGCAATTTTAAACAGTTTAAATACTTGAACAATATTTTCCAGCAATTTTCCACAATTAAAAACAATGTGATTTGAGTATGTAATGCTTATGACCGGCTTGGGTTGTACAATAGTATCCTAGTGATACGATACGGCTTATCCCCGTGTGTAAGAGGGGTAAGCTCGCATAATCAATATGCAATATGAGGGTTATTGGTCATAATACACTACACTACTCCCCCAATTCCACAATCAATAACAATCAATACTTTAGGAGAGAGTTTCGTGTAGCAATGTGGTTTAATCTTACAATATTACAATTATTAACTAAATTGAAAAATAAACACAACCGTACTTGCCTTTGTTTATGACTGGGTTGAAGAGTCGGTTCCGGGATAGAAAAATCAGACTCGTCCTCGAAATCCTACATTGAGAATCATGACTTAGCATCAGAGAGGAAACATATCTAGGTGTGCTAGTTACAATCTCTAAAATTTGATCCTAGTCAAATTTTATGTTATTATAAACAAAACACGTTTATCGATGCGATTCAAAGTTATTAATTTAACGAGGTAAAAGTCAAGTTAACATTTCTATTGGTAATCTTCGCATTTATTAATTATTTGGCAAAACTTTGTATTTTGTAATATATATATATATATATATATATATATATATATATATATATATATATATATATATATATATATATATATGTAAATTAGTTATTTTTCTTTTAATGAGAAAACATGAAATTGTCTAAGTTACAAACTTGAAATCTTGTTATTATTAATGTGAGAAAACTCTTATTAATTTTTCTATAAAAATAAATATTCAGTTTACCATTTACGCGTTACCTACAAAACAACAATCCAGAAAAATAAAAGGAAAAACTACCTATTTATTACAGGTCCACAGAAAATAGAACAGAAAACTTGGACTTATGTCCTTACAAATTTTACATAAATTAATTTAATTTAAAGGCGAGCTCTGAATACCGCGAACGGTCCAACAGTAGGCCGAAGTCCTGCACCAAAATACTAACAGCAGTAGCCCATTCTAAAAATAATAATAAATTAAAGATAATTATAAAAATGCGTCTCAGACTTGGCCATTCAAAAATTCATGTTTTAACTAATGCCTCAACGTCCGGGTTGGCTGGTTTCGTTTGCATTTAGTTAGGGCCCATGGACCAATATGGTCGTCGCCCGAAAAGATACAAAAATCTATTTTAAAAACCAACACTCCAAGATGTAATTTGTTTTGCAAAGGGCGGGATTTGAAAATAATTTTATTCAAAACTTTAAAATATATTCCCGAAAATTTGGGCAGCACTTCCTCTATAATTGGGACAACCCAATCCTGGAAAAATGCCAACACCCACAATGTTCCAAACCAGGAATAACAAACCACAAAATCCCAACTCAGGGATACCAATTAATCCAACCCAATGTAAATTTTTTATATCAAAATCACAAAAAACTTTTCGAACTATGAAATTCAGAAAACCCGAAATATAACTCGGAAAATCGAAAAACCACAGAACCTGTCTTAAGGAAAATGGTCACAGAGCCATTTTCGAAAAATCTAAAGAATCCAAAATGAATTTCGGAAACCGAAAACTACAGAACCATATACGAAAAAATCCGAACTTAACTCGGAAATTTCCGAGAAACCACAGAATAACAGAAATCTACAGAATCATTCCGAGAGGGAGTTCGGAAAATCCGAATTCGCGAATCGATCCGATTCCCATAGCAGGATCGGGGACCATGTCATCATCGACACAATGGAGAGGACATAGGGACACAGAAAATATACCTCGGATGCTCGGCTAGAGCTCTCAGGTGAAATATAGAAAGAAATATCCACGGACAGTGGGAACGGAACGCGGATTGCAGCGGATCGAGTCCGAACAGCGTTTGAGTCGCGCACAGAGATGCTGGACAGCAGATCGGGATACGGAACAGCAGATCGGGGCCGCTCGGGAAGTCGGCGACGGAAAACCCGCGGGTGGCTCGGGGAAGCACAGCGGCAGAAGCCGCGAACTCGTCGGAGGGCGCGGTCGGCGTCGGGGACAGCCGCGTAGGGAGGAGCTTGGCGTCGGGGCTCGGGATGCACCGTGGGGCGCGGCCAGGGAAGCTAGGGTTCGGGTTAGGGCTTGGTTGGGGAAATGGTGGGGGTGATGAAGGGGTTTTATAGTAGATGATGGGGGTTTCGGGAAGAAGAGCAATCGGGGTCCGGTGGCGGCGGTTTTGGAAATGAAGGGTCGACCGAGCGAGCGCTTGGTGAGCGGAAAAAAAGGTTTTCCTTTCCAGGTGAGAGAGAGAGAGTATAGAAAGTTATAAATGATAGTTAAAGGAAGTTTAAGGAAAATACAAGAATTATTTTGCTCTATTAAGAAAATGATATTTATATAAATATAAATACTAAGGGACTTCCGAATTAACTTCAAAAAATTGAACTTGGGTTCGAGATGGGTTCGGGACGAGTCAGAACGGGTCAGGCCCAACAATCTAATTCCAGGATTAATAATATTTCAAAAAATATGTTTTTTCCTAAAAATACAATTTTTCTAAATTAACAATTAATAATAATTTATAATAATAATTAGCTAATTAAATTATTCAATTAATTAACTGAAAAATTTTACGGGTTCGACTAAACACTAAAATTCCAAAAATAATAATTTAATCTAATTTATAATAAATAAAATAACACTAAATTAATTAATAAAAAATTACGGATTTCACAACAGGGGGTTGAGCCGTATCGTATACTAGAATTTGGCCAAAATGTTAGTATACACATTGAATCTACCAGCCGGTCACAGATCTGCTATATGCTCAAATCACTATTGAATCATTGTAGATTGTATCATTGTAGCTCTTGAGATTTCATTACTTTGCTGATTCTTTATTATTATTTAGAAAAATATATTAATGCTTTTAAACTGTCCTTGTATCATTTATTATTATTTAGAATGCCGGATATGGATATATGTTCTTGCTCCCCTCCTGACTGGAGACCAACATATATATACCATTTCACTTTCTCTCTCCTCTCTCTTTTCATTCTCTTTACTCTCTCTTTATTTCTTCTTCTCTTCTCTTCCCTTGGAGCTTGCCAAGAGCTTGGCCTTGAGGACTAGAGAGTGGTTTCGTACCCCTCTTGGTGGTGTAGTAGAAGATTAGGCTTGGAGCTTAACTTAGGCAAGTACATCTTGCCAAATTCTTGAACAATAGTAATCTATTGCCATTTTTGTTTTCCTTGGTATTAAAGGCTTAGAATTTTCCTAAACTCATTTTATTAAATATATTTTCCTGATGATTCTCGTATATGTACATGTTTCTAAAAATTCGTTTAAGCAAGATTTGATTTTCTGTTAAAACCCAATAGTGACTTAGTAGAAAACTTGGTATCAAAAGTGATACTAGAGTTACCATCATGGGTCTTGGTCACACATACATATATGAGGTCCTTACCCAGCTAGTATACATAGATTTTGAATTTGGCGGCAATCGGGACTCGTTTCGGTGTTCCGAGAACCTCTGTTTTGGAGTATTTTGAGATATTGATCTATCAAATCTTTGAATTTGTGAAATCTAATAAATCCATGTTGTAGGAAATTCAATTCTATGCAATTTTGACTTTTGAAAGTCCGAATTTCGATTTAAAATAAAGTTTTTATGGCCGAAACAAGTTTTGGCAAAATCTGGATTTTTGTTGCTGTTTGAAAAACATGCATACCGTCGGCATGCCGGTGTATACCGCCGGTATGCCGATTTTTGCACCAGATACTTACTGTCTTTAAAACCGGTATACCGCCGGTATGCCGCAGTATACCGCCGGTATGCCGTTTTGTGCCGTTTCAGTCTGCTTTTGCCCGTTTTCGTCCGTTTTTGTCCGCTTTTGATATTTTCTTCGACTATGATGATTTCTTAACATGATAAGATGATCTTGCTCAGTTAGAGAATGATTGTACATCCTATATAGACTTGATACTAGCACATGTTCAATCATTTTATGAAATGTACATAGCTTTGATTATTCTTCTCCACATGCCATGATATGTCTTTTGATAGATTCTTTCTTACAAGCTATGATAATTGTTGCCATGCCTTTTTGCCTACTTGATAGTGACCCGTCGTGGTGCACTCTTGAACATGACTTTTTCTTGCTTACATGATAGTGGCCTGTCACGGCGCACTCTTGATCCTAGTACATGTTTAGCTCCTTGATAGTGGCTCGTCGTAGCGCACTCTTGTCTTGATATTGTCATGTCTTGTTGTGGCTTGTTGTAGTGCACAATCTTGCTTGTCTTGTCCAGTCTTGCATGTCTCATGTCTAGGATGGATTCTGCGGAACGCCACACCTAGAATCCAACAAGAAAATGTTAAGGACTAAACAACTAGCTTGATTACCTAGATCATTGGAGATTTTTTCGGTTACCTGTTGCCCCTTTGATCTTGGTCTTATATATATATATATACTTGGGATTTGGAGCTAACTGTCATGATGAGCACTCTTCCAGCACACCGTCGAGTGGGGCACCTCTTTAGGACACATGTATCTTACTGCAGTGTGTCTGCTATACTTCTTTTCTTTTTGGCTTGGATCATTCAGGTAGTAGAAGGCAGGTAACTGGACTTGGATTTCTCAAACTTGCATGTGTTAGTAATTAGGATTATGGCAACCCTAGTTAGCTAAAGTATCAAGCCGTACTCATTGCTTGGCCGTGATTGATGGATGGAGTCCATTCTTGTCTAGTCTAGTCTTGCTCCAGTTTATCTTATTGTAGTACTTAGCTTCCTGTCTTTCCTTACATGCTATTCTTCCTACTACATGCTCGATTTCTCCATATGCTCACATATCCAGTTTATTCTATGTATTCACTTGCTATCCTATTTACATGTTCCAGTTTCCTTTCATAAACACTGTGGTACCAATTTACTATTCTAGTCTCGTTACTGCTTTATCTTAGAGATGTTATGAATTGTATGCTGGTTTTAGTTCATAAGTTTGGCTTCCTTTGTGGTACTTGCTATTGGGGTTCTGACCCCACTGGTTTTGCATTGACCAGATCTAGTTGAGGAGCCCGAGGATCTTCCGGACCTTTCTCTCGATGGTGACCACCCGGAGCACCAGGAGACTTGAGTGGGTGTTCTTTCTCTTACCCACTCTTTTCTGTACATTTTCTTTTGAGACGTTTAGCCACCGAGCACGTGTTTAGCTCGTATTTTGGACTTGACATTTGGCCTACGGGCTTAGACATGATGTTATATTTCTAGACTGCAGCTAGAGCTGATCATGTATTACTTAGTCTTGCTAGTTCTTCATTTTGTATTACTAGCTTCATGATCATCTATATATTATAGTTTGGGACGCTTTACTGTCTTATATGCATGATGATCATATTCTTGTACCTTACTTCTTGTCTGAGACTGAGATATCTAGGATTATGTGACCTAGGATTGACTGTTGGTTTGTAGCAGTGACCCCCATCTATACAGCTTATATGTTGTTTTGGAGTACTGGAGTACTTTGGTATACGTAGCTGGCCTGGTCCGTCCCTACTTGCCAGTATTCTGGTTCTGGGGCGTGACATAGGTTTTAGTGGTGGCCCATATAGGTCGGATTTATCAAATATGTAGGGGTTGCTGGTAGTTATCTCAGTCATAAATTCTTCTCCATTGATATCCTCAATATTACTCTTTACCTCTGATCCTTGACCTGATATCTGCTTTGATCGTTGATCTTCCCTGTTCCCTCGACCTAATCCTTGTGTCCTTAAACTTTCAGGGGCATGTTCCTGGTCCTTCTGATCGGCCTATGCGGGCCTTGCCGATGGCATATCAGCATCCCTTAGTTTCGCCAATTCAGGAGGAGCATCCTCAGCATTCGGGAGCAGAGTCTCGAGTGGACCGAAGGGCAGAGTCGCCAGTTCCTCCTGTTCAGCTAGCAGTACCAGTTCAGCCAAAGCAGCCAGAGGGTGTTGTTCGAGTAGTGGTGGATGTTCTGAGAGATCTCATGGCGTCGCAGCAGCGTTAGAGTGATGTTCTCACCCATTCTGTCCAGACGGCCTTGGACAGAGGTGGTGCTCAGGTCTATAATTCTGCGAGCAGCTTCAGGCGTCTTCATCCCCCGTACTTCTATAGTACAGAGGATGCTATTGCGTCTGATGCGTGGCTTTAGGATACTGAGGCCATTCTGGAGGTGGCAGGGATTCCGGCTAGGGAGCGTGTGGCAGTTGTCAGGTTGCAGCTCTTGGATTTGGCCCGTGATTGGTGGACGGCTCATGAGGTGTCTCTTAGGACACCAGTAGCTTGGGCCAATTTTAGCGAGAGGTTTCAGACTCGCTATTTTGATGCGGTGTCGCGTTATGATCTGCAGCAGAGGTTCATTGGCTTGCGGCAGATGAGCAGGACCGTCGATGGCTATGCGGTAGAGTTTAGCCGGCTCAGTCGGTTTGCCCCTTCTTTAGTGGCGACCGAGTTGGACCGGGCGAGGAGGTTCCAGCAGGGGCTTCATCTGGAGATCATACTGGCAGTTGAGCAGCATGAGTTCCAAACTTTTGATGCAGTGATGAGGGTGGCGAGGAGGCATGAGTACACCTCGCAGAGGATCGTTGATAGAGTCGGAGGTCAGAAGAGGCCTCACATTCAGAGGGGATCTTCTTCCCAGTCGTCAGCACCAGCTCCAGCAGTCTGAGCTTTGACGATTGGATCTCCGAGGGGACTGGTTCCGGCGGCTTCCTTTCAGCAGTCGTCTCAGCCGCGTCCTCAGCAGCAGAGGCAGTCTTCCTCAGTTGCTTGTTCCCATTGCGGGAAGGGAGGGCATGTCTTATCAGAGTGCCGTAGGGCACAGGCCTTGTGCCTAGCTTGTGGAGCACCGGACCACAGGATATGGGCTTGTCCCAGGAGGAGTTCGGCTGGATCAGCATCATTCCAGCCAGCAGTTCAGCAGTTTAGAGCACCAGTGCCGGTTCAGCAGCAGCTGGCCCAGAGGCCATTACCGACGCAGTCTCAGCAGTTCCACCAGCAGAGGCCTCAGCAGTATGCTCAGGCTCAGGCTCAGAGGCAGAGGGGTCCAGCGACCAGAGTTCAGGGTCATGCTTTCACGCTTTCTATGGAGAAAGCGCTAGCAGCAGGGGAGGTGGTCTCAGGTACCATTCTTGTTCACTCTCATTCAGCTTCAGCTTTATTTGATTCTGGTGCTTCGCATTCGTTTATATCTGCACGATTTGCGACACATATTGGTGTAGAGCCAGAATCTCTACCTGTAAGGATGAATATACTTACTGGTAACGGTCTAGAAGGAGTAGACCAAGTCTATGCCTCGTGTAGAGTCATAGTATGTGGGAGAGAGTTTCCCGCTAGGCTGATAGAGTTTCCTATGGACGATTATGATGTCGTCCTAGGTATGGATTGGTTGAGTGCTCGATATGCTTCGATAGATTGCCATGCTGGCAAGGTTATCTTTCATGTTCCGAATGAGGAGGAGTTCTCATTCTCTAGAGGCGAGGTGGAGTCTTCACCAGCGGTCATGTGGATGGCAGTAGCCGAGGAGGTTCATTTGCCCAGAGTAGTTTGTGAGTTTTTTGATGTGTTTCCCGAGGAGCTTTCGGGTATGCCTCCAGTTCGGGAGATTGAGTATTATATTGATTTGGTTCCGGGAGCAGAGCCAGTGTCAGCGAGAGTCTACATGATGTCTCATTCAGAGTTGTTGGTGTTGTATCAGTCTATTGAGGAGCTTAGGACCAAGGGATTCATTCGTCCTAGTGGATCGCCTTGGGGAGCTCCAGCCCTTCTTGTGAAGAAGAAGGATGGTTCATCGCGTATGGTCATTGACTATCGTCAGCTTAACGCGGTGACCGTGAAGAACAAGTATCCCTTGCCCAGGATAGATGACTTGTTCGACCAGCTTAGTGGAGCGGCTGTGTTTTCGAAGATCGATTTGCGGTCTGGGTACCATCAGATCAGAGTCAGAGAGCAGGATATATCCAAGACGGCGTTTAGATCTCGATATGGCCATTGGGAGTTCCTTGTTATGCCTTTCGGAGCGACCAATGCGCCAGCAATTTTCATGGATCTCATGAATCACATCTTCATGCCCTACTTAGACCAGTTTGTGATAGTGTTTATTGATGATATCTTGGTCTATAGTAGGACTGAGGCAGAGCACGAGCAGCATCTTCGTGTGGTTCTTCAGATTCTTCGGGACCATCAACTTTACGCGAAGTTCAGCAAGTGCGATTTCTGGCTCGATCGAGTCTTTTTCTTGGGTCACATTATTGTCGGAGGTGGTGTTGAGGTGGACCCCAAGAAGGTTGAGGCTATCGAGGGTTGGCCAGTACCTCGTACAGCTTCAGATGTGCACAGCTTTCTGGGATTAGCAGGCTACTACAGACGGTTTGTGGCAGACTCTGCTAGGTTCTCCGCACCCTTGACACGGCTAGCGTGTAAGGATGTGTGCTTTGAGTGGTCATATGCTTGTCAGGTTTCTTTTGAGAAAATCAAGCAGAGTTTGATTTCAGCTCCTATTCTGACATTACCCGTCGGACCGGGTGGGTTCACAGTGTATTGTGATGCGTCAGGCCGGGGACTTGGTTGTGTTCTTATGCAGCACGGTCGAGTGATAGCTTATGCGTCTCGGCAGCTTCGGGACCATGAGAAGATCTATCCGACGCACGATCTTGAGTTGGCCGTAGTTGTGTTTGCCCTCAAGCTCTGGAGGGATTATCTGTATGGTGATCGAGTGGAGATTTTTACTGACCATAAGAGCTTGAGGTATGTGTTCACCCAGAGGGATCTGAACATGCGGCAGAGGAGGTGGCTTGAGTTACTGAAGGATTATGATGTTGATCTTTAGTATCATCACGGGAAGGCAAACGTCGTTGCAGACGCTTTGAGCAGGAGACCCGGAGTCTATTTCTTGACGGCGCAGCGTCACCTTCAGGAGGATCTTCAGGAGATGGGCATTGAGGTAGTGCTACCATGTCACGCCCCAGAACCAGAATACTGGAGAGCGGGGGCAGACATAACCAGCTACGTATATGAAATGGAATCTATCTCGCTATACGGTCACGGCTGTCTAGATACATGAGGGTTTATCTACAAGCCAACAGTATCTTAAGGTCATGAACAAGCCTAGTGTCTCAATCATAAGCAAGTAAGTAAAAGTCACAAGATGTATGATCATTAAATATACAATAGTAAGGCGTCCCAAACATTACATATTCAGTTGATCATGAAGCTAGTCGTTACAAAATGTCAGGACTAGCAAGAGTTTAGTCATACATGATCAACCCTAGGATCTGTTAATCATGTTACAGCCCGTAGGCAGACAGTAAGTAAGTGCAATCGAGCTAAACAGGTGCTCGTCGGCTAAACGCCTCAAAGAATACTTTTACAATAGAGTGGGAGAGCCAAAATAACCCACTCGTTGCCAGGATTCCTTCTAGTGTTCACCATCTGGCAGGAAGGTTGGGAGATCCTCGGTAGCTGCTCCGAAATCTGGCCATACAAAACCAGCTGGGTCAGACCCAGAAAGAGCAAGTGCCACAAAGGAGGCTTCACTTAAGAACTAAAACCAGCAATCAGCACAAGATATAAATAAAAGTATGAACTGGAAATAAAGAAAATACCCCAGGATGATATACGACGAGATAACCATGGAACTATTCAGATAACCAGGTTACAACCCGTAAACCAAACAAGGACCGGGGTTGTAACCCTTCATCTGAGCAGAACTTGGAATTCTCACCATTTATCGGTAAAATAAATACAAGCATTCTGGTCATTCAATAATCTGGAACAAGATCAGGGCAAGACTAGACTGGTTAGACTCCATCCAATCACTTCACGGCCAAGCAAGAATTACGGCTTGATACTTTAACTAACTAGGGTTGTCACAAGCCTAATTACTAACAAGATGCAGTAAGATTATTCTACAGCCACAAGCCCTGCAGACCATCCAGGTTACCCGGGTTAAAAGATTAGAGTTGAATTCAGGTGGGTACATCGTCCAGGAAACGAATGTACCCTTAGGTAGCTTGAAGGGTGCAACACATGACAGTGTGCTGGAAATGTGCCATACTCGACGGCAGGCTACAGATCCCAAGGCGTGTCCAGGTAACGGGATTGCCTGTAGCTGGGAAATCTCGTCATGACTAATGTATTAATCTAGTTATTAGCCTTAGTCCATTTTAGTAGGTACTCCTGACCGTGGTACTCAGGAGTCCCTGTCCTAGACATGATGCAAGACAGGACTGGTTTATTTATACAAACACAATCGCCCACGGTGTCCAGATTAATTATACAGGTCATGTCATGTCAGGTAGCCGTCGCAACAGCTATTCGAGATAATCATGTCAGGTTATCATGCCAAGTGTACTTGTCAGGAGTGCGCCACGATGGGCCACTATCAGGTCATGTCAGGTTATCATGTCAGGAGTGCACTACTGCGGGTCACTATCACGTCATGCTCAATTATCAATTCCAAACATATCAAGTAAATTCGTGATTATCAAGTTCAGGACAAAAGGCGTAAGGATATAAAATGGACGTTAAATATCTAATAAAATATCAATATACAGGGCTATAGAAGATCCAGGGTAAGTAGGGTCAGGTCCAGTTGCGCCTAAACATCAGGTTGCGCCTGAGTCAGACTGCGCTCAAGTCAGGCTGCGCTCAAGTCAGGCTGCGCTCAAGTCAGGCCAAGTGTACTTGTCAGGAGTGCGCCACGATGGGCCACTATCAGGTCATGTCAGGTTATCATGTCAGGAGTGCACTACTGCGGGTCACTATCACGTCATGCTCAATTATCAATTCCAAACATATCAAGTAAATTCGTGATTATCAAGTTCAGGACAAAAGGCGTAAGGATATAAAATGGACGTTAAATATCTAATAAAATATCAATATACAGGGCTATAGAAGATCCAGGGTAAGTAGGGTCAGGTCCAGTTGCGCCTAAACATCAGGTTGCGCCTGAGTCAGACTGCGCTCAAGTCAGGCTGCGCTCAAGTCAGGCTACGCTCAAGTCAGCGTATGCAAGACATACGCCTCCAAAAGGCAGCGTATGTACTCCATACGACTCCTCATTAAGGCAGCGTATGTACTCCATATGACTCCTCATCAAGGCAGCGTATGAGGTCCATACGACTCATCTTCAAGGCAGCGTATGAGGTCCATACGACTCCTCTTCAAGGCAGCGTATGAGGTCCATACGACTCCTCATTAAGGCAGCGTATGAGGTCCATACGACTCCTCATTAAGGCAGCGTATGAGGTCCATACGACTCCTCTTCAAGGCAGCGTATGAGTCAGACTGCGCTGCGCTAAAGAGCGCGCGCAGCTCAGTGGCGCAAGCTAAAAAGCTCGCGCACACTGCTCACTGTCTTCTCCAAATCAGCAAGAACTCCATGGTTTGAACCCAAAGCTTCAAAAGTCCATAACTTGTTTCAAATAAGTCCAAATCCAACTTTTCAAAGGTCAAAATTGGGTAGAATAAAATTCTCTACAACATGGAACTCTCAAAACTTGAAAACAAAGAAGTTTGATAGATCAAAACCACCAAAAATCCGAAAATAACTAATTTCTAGATCTACAAAATTAAAGCCTCAAAATGGAAAATGACAAGTTTTAATGTGGCTTAGAAACATGAGGAGAAGCTAATGGAACAATAAAAATGGGCTCTCTTGTGGAAGCAAGTTGCACTTGCCTAGACCTCTCTCTTCTTTCTCTGGTAGGTGAAGGGAGTAATGGTGGAGAAGAAGAAGAGATTAATGAAGAGAGAGAAGAAGAATAGGTAATAAATATGAGTGGTGGTGGTAGGTAGGGGGTTCACCCCTTGGTTCATGATGAACCAAGAGCAATCCCAAACCGAACCAAGCCAACCCAAACCAAGAATAAACCCAGCCCAGGGAGGAAATTAAGCAAGAAAATCATGCAATACAAGAATAAATACGTACACGTATTCCAGAAATACGTAATACGAACCACATGCATTACATACCTGGTGGGGCAGCTATGATGGCAGGCTTGCAGGTTCAGTCTACCATTGTGGATAGGATCAGAGCAGCTCAGTCAGAGGATACCTGGCTTCAGCAGCCCAGAGTAGAGTGTGTGTCAGGGCGCAGAGCAGAGTTGTGCATCCATGAGGATGGGACACTCCGATTTGGGAGCCGTCTTTGTGTGCCGAGTGGAGATATTCGATAGGAGATTATGTCGGAGGCCCACAGTTCTCAGTATTCTGTTCATCCAGGAGGGACGAAGATGTACTGAGATATTCGTCAGCATTTCTGGTAGAATGGTATGAAGAGGGAGATAGCTCGATTTGTCTTTCGATGCTTAGTTTGCTAGCAGGTCAAGGCTGAGCACCAGAGACCGGCCGGACTTCTTCAGTCTTTACCGATTTCGGAGTGAAAGTGGGATCATATTAATATGGACTTCGTGACTGGTCTTCCTAGAACCCTGACTGGTAGAGATGCCATTTGGGTTGTAGTGGATCGACTCACGAAGATTGCCCACTTCCTACCTTTCAGAGTTGGTCAGTCTACAGAGCAGTTGGCCGCCTTGTACATGAGGCAGATTGTCAGATTGCATGGGGTGCCAGTTAGCATAGTCTCAGATCGGAATTCCAGATTCACTTCTCATTTCTGGCAGAGTCTTCAGCAGAGTTTGGGTACCCGCTTGAGTTTCAGTTCAGCATACCATCCTCAGACAGATGGTCAGTCGGAGCATAGGATTCAGACCTTGGAGGATATGTTTCGATCATGCATTCTTGACTTCAGTGGTTCATGGGAGGATCATTTGCATTTGGTGGAGTTCTCTTATAACAATAGCTTCCAGGCGAGCATTCAGATGGCTCTTTTTGAGGCTTTGTATGGTAGGAGATATAGGTCACCCTAGCTTGGGATGACATTGGAGAGAGGCTGATTCTTGGTCCAGAGATGATTGCTCAGTCAGTTGGAGTAGTCAGACAGGTCAGAGAGCATCTCAGAGTAGCTCAGGATCGACAACATCATTGGGCAGATCAGCATTGACACCATCTTGAGTTCTCAGTCGGCGACCACGTATTTCTTCGGATTTCGCCTACCCGTGGTGTCATCAGGTTTGGCGTACGGGGAAAGCTTAGCCCTAGATTTATTGGGCCGTTCGATGTTCTCGAGCGAGTAGGGGATGTATCTTATCGCCTTGCTCTTCTACCGTCGTTGTGCGAGGTACATGACGTATTTCACGTATCTCAGCTACGTCGGTATGTTCCGGATCCGAGCCATATCCTAGATCATTCCGAGCTGGTTGTTGGTACCGACCTATCGTATGAGGAGAGGCCCATATCCATTTTGGACCGGAGGGAGAAGATTCTCAAGAACCGGACTATCCGATTAGTTCATGTTTCCTGGGATCATCACTCATCGGGCGAGTCGACTTGGGAGCGCGAGGATGATATCCGAGCTCGTTACCCGTATCTGTTTGACTCGTGAGGTATACTTATTTCGTATATCTATGTTCTACCTTTTTAGTGTGATTGTAGGAATATATGATGTTGTTGTTTACGTATGTTTAAATTGCTTTTACATTTCTTGTACATTACTCTAGTTGGATTTCATGCTTTATGAGTTTCCCATCTTGATTCTGATAGCATGTTTTCTTGGATTTCTTGCTTACTTTTGATTACCTTTAGAAAATTCCGAGGACGGAATTTTTCTAAGGAAGGGAGAGTTGTGAGACTCGTCTCACAGTATCGGTATATACGGATACGTATTTTGTAGCGTATTTCGTATTTTCTTGGTTTTCGGAATACTTTAAATTTTTTCCAAAACTATAGGTTTTCTCCTTGATCGGCATACCGCCGGTATACCGGAGTATACCGACGGCATACCGTCCGGACATGTTTTCTACACTTTAGATATTTTCGGTTTTTGATATTTTCGTGAATAGTGTTTCGGATATTTTTGTGAATAGTATTTAAATATTTTCGTGAATAGTGTAGATGCACTCTATTATCCAATGGACAATTGGTTTTGTTTGAATGGCCATAATTGACCTCGACTTTCACATGGATCATGATCCAACGGCTAAGATTAATTTTTCCCTTATATATATATACCATTTTACTTTCTCTCTCCTCTCTCTTTTCATTCTCTTTACTCTCTCTTAATTTCTTTTTCTCCTCTCTTCCCTTGGAGCTTGCCAAGAGCTTGGCCTTGAGGTCTAGAGTGTGGTTTCGTACCCCTCTTGGTGGTGGAGTAGAAGATTAGGCTTGGAGCTTAACCTAGGCAAGTACATCTTGCCAAATTCTTGAATAATAGTAATCTATTGCCATTTTTGTTTTCCTTGGTATTAAAGGCTTAGAATTTTCCTAAACTCATTTTGTTAAATATGTTTTCCTGATGATTCTCGTATATGTGCATGTTTCTAAAAATTCGTTTAAGCAAGATTTAATTTTCTGTTAAAACCCAATAGTGACTTAGTAGAAAACTTGGTATCAAGAGTGATACTAGAGTTACCATCATGGATCTTGGTCACACATACATATATGAGGTCCTTACCTAGCTAGTATACATGGATTTTGAGTTTGGCGGCAATCGGGACTCGTTTCGGTGGTCCGAGAACCTCTATTTTGGAGTATTTTGAGATATTGATCTATCAAATCTTTGAATTTGTGAAATCTAATAGTTCTATGTTGTAGGAAATTCAATTCTATGCAATTTTAACTTTTGAAAGTCCGAATTTCGATTTAAAATGAAGTTTTTATGGCCGAAACAAGTTTTGGCAAAATCTGGATTTTTGTTGCTATTTGAAAAATCGGCATACCGCCGGCATGTCGGTGTATACTGCCGGTATGCCGATTTTTGCACCAGAAACTTACTGTCTTTAAAACCGGTATATCGCCGGTATGCTGCAGTATACCGCCGGTATGCCGTTTTGTGCCGTTTCAGTCTACTTTTGCCCGTTTTCGTCCGTTTTTGTCCGCTTTTGATATTTTCTTCGACTATGATGATTTCTTAACATGATAAGATGATCTTGCTCAGTTAGAGAATGATTGTACACCCTATATAGACTTGATACTAGCACATGTTCAATCATTTTATGAAATATACTTAGCTTTGATTATTCTTCTCCACATGCCATGATATGTCTTTTGATAGATTCTTTCTTACAAGCTATGATAATTGTTGCCATGTCTTTTTGCCTACTTGATAGTGACCCGTCGTGGTGCACTCTTGAACATGTCTTTTTCTTGCTTACATGATAGTGGCCTGTCATGGCGCACTCTTGATCCTAGTACATGTTTAGCTCCTTGATAGTGGCTCGTCGTAGCGCACTCTTGTCTTGATATTGTCATGTCTTGTTGTGGCTTGTTGTAGTGCACAATCTTGCTTGTCTTGTCCAGTCTTGCATGTCTCATGTCTAGGATGGATTCTGCGGAACGCCACACCTAGAAACCAACAAGAAAATGTTAAGGACTAAACAACTAGCTTGATTATCTAGATCATTGGAGATTTTCCCGGTTACCTGTTACCCCTTTGATCTTGGTCTTATATATATACTTGGGATTTGGAGCTATCTGTCATGATGAGCACTCTTCCAGCACACCGTCGAGTGGGGCACCTCTTTAGGACACATGTATCTTACTGCAGTGTGTCTGCTATACTTCTTTTCTTTTTGGCTTGGATCATTCAGGTAGTAGCAGGCAGGTAACTGGACTTGGATTTCTCAAACTTGCATGTGTTAGTAATTAGGATTGTGGCAACCCTAGTTAGCTAAAGTATCAAGCCGTACTCATTGCTTGGCCGTGATTGATGGATGGAGTCCATTCTTGTCTAGTCTAGTCTTGCTCCAGTTTATCTTATTGTAGTACTTAGCTTCCTGTCTTTCCTTACATGCTATTCTTTCTACTACATGCTCGGCTTCTCCATATGCTCACATGTCCAGTTTATTCTATGTATTCACTTGCTATCCTACTTGCATGTTCTAGTTTCCTTTCGTAAACACTGTGGTACCAATTTACTATTCTAGTCTCTTTACTGCTTTATCTTAGAGATGTTATGAATTGCATGCTGGTTTTAGTTCATAAGTTTGGCTTCCTTTGTGGTACTTTGCTATTGGGGTTCTGACCCCACTGGTTTTGCATTGACCAGATCTAGTTGAGGAGCCCGAGGATCTTTCGGACCTTCCTCTCGATGGTGACCACCCGGAGCACCAGGGGACTTGAGTGGGTGTTCTTTCTCTTACCTACTCTTTTCTGTACATATTCTTTTGAGGCGTTTAGCCACCGAGCACGTGTTTAGCTCGTGTTTTGGACTTGACATTTGGCCTACGGGCTTAGACATGATGTTATATTTCTAGACTGCAGCTAGAGCTGATCATGTATTACTTAGTCTTGCTAGTTCTTCATTTTGTATTACTAGCTTCATGATCATCTATATATTATAGTTTGAGACGCTTTACTGTCTTATATGCATGATGATCATATTCTTGTACCTTACTTCTTGTCTGAGACTGAGATATCTAGGATTATGTGACCTAGGATTGACTGTTGGTTTGTAGTAGTGACCCCCATCTATACAGCTTATACGTTGTTTCGGAGTACTGGAGTACTTTGGTATACGTAGCTGGCCTGATCCGTCCCTACTTGCCAGTATTCTGGTTCTGGGGCGTGACAGGGACGAGTGTAGATGGAGAATTTTTTTGAAGAACCCTAGTTGCGCATGTTAATATAGGATGTTTAAATGCTTCTTGGATTCAGATTTGATTCCTATGACACACAGGAATGGGCCGATACGAAGAGAAGGAGGAATAGGATGAGGAGAGGATTCAGAAAAGATTGATGAAATAGGCTTAAGATTGATTCAATCAAATATTCAAAAATTGTTTTGTTCGTGGGAAGGAAGGAAAGAGGGGGTCGGGCTCGGGCTATTTGCGTTACTGTTCACTTCGTGAACAGTAACTAAAGCTTGGGTTTTTTTTCTTCTTCTTTTTACTTATATATACTCTTATATATTTGTATACTTATATAGTAATACATACATTCATAAGCCATTAAAATACAAGAAAATCCTAAAAATAAATTATATCCTTATAAGTATTTTTAGGAAAATATTTTGAAGCAAGTAATATAGAATATTATTGTCATGCAATACATACTATATAAGATAAAGTACTTATGAATATCAAAATTACTAAATAAAATATAAAAATTCCTATATAGAAATAGGGGATTTTACATCCTACCCAACTTATAAAAATTTTGTCCTCGAAATTAAATCTACGGTAGGGGGCTATACAATGCAATGCGAATGAACACGAACTAATGTAGGAAAGTCGTACCTTGATTCTCAAACAAATGAGGGTAGCAGTTTCGAATGTCATCCTCGCGCTCCCAAGTAGACTCTCCTGGCAAGTGGTGCTTCCAAGCCACGCGAACCAACGACATAGTTTGATTCCGTAACACCTTCACCCGGCGATCAAAATGCCTACTGGTTGCTCTTGGTATGACAAACTCGGTCCAACTGTGATCTCGGAGTGATCAAGCACGTGACTGCTGTCTGCCATGTATCGCCTCACCTGCGACACATGGAATACGTCATGTACTCCTTTTAATGACGGTAGCAATGCCAACCTGTAAGCAACATCTTCAACACGTTCCAAGACATCAAAAGGGCCGATGTATCTTGGACTCAATTTGCCACGTCCTTCAAATCGAATCGTGCCTCTATTGGGGGATATCTTTAAGAACACATGGTCGCCTTCCTTGAACTCCAAAGGTCGACGACGATTATCTCCCCACTGCTTCTGACGATCCTGTGCTGCCCGCAGGTGGTCTTGTATCTTCTTAACCTTCTCCACTGTGCTCAACACCAACTCGGGTCCCAATATCTGTCGCTCTCCAATGTCGCTCTAACAGACATGAGATCGACATTTCCTACCATACAATGCTTCAAACGGAGCCATCTGAATGCTCGCTTGATAGCTATTGTTGTAAAAAAATTATACAAGATGGAGGTGGTCTTCCCATAATCCGCCAAAGTCAAGCATACACGCTCTCAGCATATCCTCTAGCATCTGAATAGTACGCTCTGACTGGCCGTCTGTCTGCGGATGGTACGACATGCTAAACTTCAAATGCGTACCCAAACTGTCCTGCATACTCCAAAAGTGTGAGGTAAACCTCGAGTCACGATCCGATACGATGCTAACTGGTACACCGTACAGTTTTACTATTTGCTTCATATACATATCTGCCAAAACATCTGTGGACTGTCCCACTCTAAAAGGTAAGAAGTGGGCTGATTTGGTAAGTCTATCAACAATCACCCATACCGCATCTCGTCCACTATGACTCCGAGGAAATCCCGTGACGAAGTCTCTAGTAATGTGCTCCCATTTCCATTCGGGGATGGGTAGCGGCTGTAATAATCCGGCCGTCCTCTGGTGCTCAGCCTTCACTTGTTGGCATACCAAACACTTGGCTACGAAATGAGCTATCTCCCGCATCATTCCGTGCCACCAATAATACTGCCTTAAGTCCCGGTACATCTTAGTTCCTCCAGGATGAATAGTGTAAGTCGAACTATGTGCTTCTGCCATCAATTTCTGTCGTAACTCTCAATTAGGAACATAAATATGATCACCGTATCTCAATGTCCTATCGGGATGAATCCACAATCCCGTATGCACTCCTGCTTCAGTCCTTTCTCTAAGCCGTCGAAATCTTGCATCCGTGGGCAATGCCACCTTGATCCTTTCTACTAGTGATGATTGCACTTGGAGATTGGCTAACATGCTATATGTTCCAGGCAATACTATCTCAATAACAAGCTTCTGTAAGTCTTCTATCAATTCCTTCTGTGTGGTCAAGAAGTGAGCCATGGGCTTACGGCTTAATGCGTCTGCCACGACATTAGCCTTGCCCGGATGATAATGTAGCTCGATCTCGTAATCCTTCATCAACTCCAACCAACGTCGCTGTCTCATATTCAACTCTTTTTGTGTGAACACATACTTGAGGCTCTTATGATCAGTGTAGATATCAACCTTCTCGCCGTACAAGTAGTGTCTCCATAGCTTCAAAGCAAAGATAACCGCTACGAGCTCTAGATTGTGGCTTGGATAGTTCTTCTCATGCACTCTCAACTGTCTCGATGTGTACGCTACCACACGACCGTGCTGCATTAATACGTATCCTAATCCTTTCCCGTATGCATCGCTGTAGATCACAAATCCTTCTGGGCCCGATTGTAATGTTAAAATGGGTGCCGTGGTCAAGCGCTTCTTCAACTCGTCGAAAGCGGCTTGACACTCATTTGTCCATACAAACTCCTGATCCTTGCAAGTGAGTCGAGTCATAGGCCCTGCTATTCGAGAGAAATCTTCTACGAACCTTTGGTAATAACCCGCAAGTCCAAGAAAACTTCTTATCTCAGAAGCTGATGTGGGTGCGGGCCATGCCTTGACTGTTGTGATATTCTCAGGATCTATTGATATGCCGTCTCCAGTAACAATGTGTCCAAGAAATGATACCTCCTTAAAGAACTCACACTTGCTATGCTTCGCGAAGAGTCGTTCATTCCTCAACGTCCCCAAAACAATCCGTAGATGCTGCTCATGCTCCTCTTGGCTCTTAGAGTAAATCAAGATATTATCTATAAAGACGACTACAAATTTGTCCAAGTACTGGTGAAAGATCTTGTTCATTAAATTTATGAAGACTGCGGGAGCATTGGTCAAACCGAAAGGCATGACCAAGAACTCATAGTGTCTATACCTCGATCGAAAAGCCGTCTTCGCAATGTCTTCCTTCCAAACCTTTAGTTGGTGATAGCCCGATCGTAAGTCAATCTTGGAGTACTTTTGCTCCATTCAGCTGATCGAATAGATCGTTAATATACGATAAGGGATACTTGTTCTTCACAATCACTGTATTCAAGGCTTTGTAGTAGATGCACATACGCACAGTCCCGTCTTTCTTAGGCACAAAAAGAACGAGCGCTCCCCATGGTGATGCACTGGCACGAATAAAGCCTTTCTCCAACAAGTCGTCAATCTTCGTCTTCATCTCTACCAACTCTTTGGGATCCAGACGATACACTCGAGATGAAATAGGCTCGGCTCCGGGAATAAGCTCAATAGAAAACTCAATGTCTCGGTCAGGTGGCAGTCCTAGCAAATCCTCGGGAAATACATCCTCGAACTCGGTAATAATAGGGTGCTGAGGGGTGTCATGTATCATCATGTGAGTCCCCAATGTGGGTGCATCACAACTCTCTCCTTATTTGGTGAACTCGAACTCCGTCATATTCGGTGGTCTAAAGACGATACTGTTGGCCCATTGGTCATATGGTCAACCTGATTTTAATAATTGATCAAAACTCTGTCTGGATATACAAAGCTTGTTGGGACATTCTCAGCTTCTTGGACATAAGCAAGATTGGATATTCACTTCGTTCAAGACTGAAGATCTGTTTGCCTACTTGAGTCTGTATTTCCTATGCAATATAATTTTCTTTTTATTTGAGTCTAGGAATACATTGTACACCGAGTCGTACTGGCAAATAGGCTATTCCCAAAAATAGTTCAAAATGTTTTTAAAATGACCTATCAAATTGTTTACAAAAAGGTTTTCAAAAATCACCAAAACCTATTTTAAAAACCCTAACCTAACCCTGACAGAACTCGGCCAGAGTTCGGCCAGAGTTCGGTTGGTGGCCGTTTTGATTTTGAATTCTCTGGAACTTGGTCCTCCTGCAGTTGCGGATTTGACCGAGATTTGCTCATCGAGTTCTGCCCGAATTCTGCCCGAATTCTGACAGAGTTCTCCCTTTGGAAATCCTATAAATAGAGAAGTATTTCGATCATTTCAAATCACTCATTCACTTTCAATCTTCTCTCTATCTAAAGCTTTCTATCTTCCAAAGAGTTTTCTAGAGCTTTCATTTTCAGATCCCAAGCCAGTTACAATCCTCTAGTCGATTTGCCAGTGCGGTACGGTCTAGAAGTTTCTGAGAGATTGTAATCAGAAGGCTTGATTGAAGAATACCTCTTCACATTTGAAGTTGGACGAGTTCTTCGTATCAAAGCTCGCGTTGTAGAAGTTGCAAGGACTTCGTAAGAAAACTTGCGGTTTTTCCTATAGTGGATTCAAACTGGTAGCAAGAGTTCTACCGACTGGATTAGTCCTCAACAGAGGGATACCAGTATACATCGCTGTCTTTGCGTTTGCTTTCTGAACTCTGTCTTTACTTTATTTTCATCTGTGATTATATACTGTGATTGTGTTGCTAACTTTTTTAATTAGCATTATTCCGCTGCCAACTCTATTCATCCCCCCCTCTAGAGTATTACGCTTTACTATATCGTTCCTACAATTGGTATCAGAGCGGGTGTTACAGGTAAAGCAAGGTAAAAGTGCTATTATTTATTCATTATTTATTAGATCACAGCACATCACATGGCTACTATGAAATTCACAAGTGAAGGTCAGGCCACAAACAGACCTCCTCTGTTTGATGGTACTAACTACACTTATTGGAAAACACGGATGAGTTTCTTCTTAAAGTCTCTTGATTTTGACTTATGGGCTATTGTTCTTGATGGCTATCAAAAGCCACCTCGTATAAATGTCGAGGGTGTTTTAGTTGAAAAACCCCAAAACAGTTATACAGAAGAAGAAAAGAAAAAGACCAGTCTTGACGCACGTGCCATTAATGCTCTTTTTTGTGCCTTAGACAGAACAGAATTTAACAGGGTATCTACATGCACAACGTCAAATGGTGTATGGAAGCTTCTCGAAGTTACACATGAAGGCACGACTCAAGTCAAGGAGTCAAAAGTCAGCAGACTTACTCAAGAGTACGAGGTGTTCAAAATGAAGCCAAATGAAACAGTCACACAAATGTTCGAGAGGTTCTTGGATATTGTAAACCCTTTGTCCTCCTTAGGCAAAGAATACAGTAACCACGAAAAGATTCGCAAACTCCTGCGAGCTCTCACCAAGAACTGGATTCCGAAGGCTACAGCTATCATTGAAGGAAACGACCTCACCACAATGTCACTTGAAGTACTCATGGGTAAGCTACTCACTCATGAACTGGATCTACAAGATTTTGAAGAGCCTGCACCAAAGGAGAAGACTATCGCCCCCAAGGCTCAGCACAGAAAAGCTGCTGAAGATGACTCAGACAGCAGTGGATCTGACGCTGAAGATCAAGCACTCCTAGCAAGGAAGTTCAAAAGATTCATGAGACATGAGAAGAGAGTCAAAGAGAACAACAGCAACAACTGGTACCAAGAAGATGCTGTCTGCTATGGCTGCAAGAAGAAGGGACATATGAAGAAGGACTGTCCCATCAACTCATCATCGAGCAAGAAGAACAACAGGTATGAAAAAGGCAACCTGAAGAGATCAACATCCCGGAAATATGCCAACACCAGCATATGGCATAAAAGTGAAGCCAGCGACTCAGAAGACGAACATTCAGAGGACGCTGCAAACATCTGCTTCATGGCAGTTGATCAGGTACCTACTGAACCTGTAGAAACATATGATGACTTTACCTTTGAGCAATTAGGAGATGCCTTCAGTGACCTGATGCTTGACTACAGGAAACTGCGTAGTAAATATCAGACCGCTAAGAAGGTACTCAAAGAGTACAAAGGAGAAATAGGAAGACTTACCGACCTACTAGCTGAGGTTAGAACTAGTGTTAGTGAGTCTGGTGAGCTTTCCTCTATAAAGCTCTTATTACACGAGACTAAACAGTCATCCGAAGAAAAAGATAAGATTATAGACCAATTGAGAGAAGATCTTTCAAAAGAAAAGAAAAGTCTTCAATCTGCACAAATCAGAATGGAATCACTCACTTCTGATTATACTAAGTTATATGACACTTCCAAAAGGTTGGAAATTAGGTTAGGAAAACAGCCTGAGCCTGCTGCTTCCTATCCTAACACGTGTCACTTACCGAAAATTCGGAACATTCCCAAGCCAAACACTGTCAGACCAAACCATATAAAACCTTTACCCCAAAAGGTTAAGCCCAAACATGATCATAGGTATGCATTCTTCTATACTAGAAAACCTAAACCTACCAACCATGCACATCACTCTGCTTTCAACACTCAACATGCACAATGTCATTATTGTGGCCTCATTGGTCATATTTCATCTGCATGTAGAATGAGAAAGCTAGTTGATTTAAATGTTTATGCTTGGATACCTAAAGCTAACAATTCAGGACCCTACAAGAAATGGGTACCAAGAGTTTCATCTGCAAACTGTTTTGTAGGTGGAACACCCTTCACATGCTAGAAGCAAATGGATCCTCGACAGCGGTTGCTCACGGCATATGACCGGTGACGCTACTCTATTTACAACACTGTCGAAGAAGAAGAAGAAAGGTTATGTTTCCTTCGGTAATAATTTGAAAGGGTATATTATTGGTATCGGTGATGTTGGTAAATCTTCCTATCCCGTGATTAAAGATGTCTGTCTGGTTACCGAGTTGAAACATAATCTGCTCAGCATAAGTCATCTAGCTGATCATGGTTATGGTATCAACTTTGGCAAAGACAAATGTACTATAGTTGATAGCTCAACTGGTAGTACTATCTTTGAAGGAATCAGGGAAGACAATATATATGTTTTCTATCTATTGGAAGAAGCTAACATTTCAGGTAGATGCTTAATGGCCAAAAGTGATGAGAGTCATTTATGGCATATGAGACTCGGTCATGCAAACATGGATACAATTTCAAGATTATCCACAAAGAAGTTAGTACGCGGTTTACCGGACATAACATTCAAGAAGGATTCGGTATGCAGCCAATGCGAAAAGAACAAGGCTACCAGATCCACATTCAAGTCTGTAAACGCAGTATGTACTACTAGACCTCTACAATTGCTACACATGGATTTATTCGGTCCTAGCAGAGTTGCTAGCCTCGGAGGTAAATTATATGCATTTGTAATTGTAGATGATTTTTCTAGATACACGTGGGTATATTTTTTGACACGCAAGAATGACGCATTATCCGAATTTGTCGCCTTTTGCAAGAAAGTACAAAATGAAAAAGGTTACATGATCACTCGTATTAGAAGCGATCATGGAGGCGAATTCGAGAATGCTGATTTCGAGCAATTTTGTGACACACACGGTTTTATACACGAGTTCTCCTGCCCTAGAACTCCACAACAAAATGGAGTTGTGGAACGTAAGAACAGAACTCTAACCGAAATGGCCAGAGTAATGTTAAATCAATTTAGCCTACCCAAATACTTCTGGGCTGAAGCTGTCAATACAGCTTGCTTTGTGCTCAATAGAGTTCTAATTCGACCCAAATCGAAGAAGACTCCATTTGAGTTATGGTTTGATAGAATTCCTTCAGTTTCATATTTTAAGATATTTGGCTGTAAGTGCTTTATTCTTAATACTAAAGACAATTTGGGAAAGTTTGACGAAAAGGCCGATGAAGGTATATTTTTAGGTTATGCGGCCAAGAGCAAAGGATACAGAGTCTTCAACAAACGTACCATGATCATCGAAGAGTCAATCAACGTCACTTTTGATGAAATGAACCAAATGACACTCGATGACAGTGATGAAGATCTGCCTACATCAAGCTCAACATCAGCTGAACCTGAACCAAGCTCTGCACAAGCTGAACCCCCTAGAGGAGATCCAGGAACCAGCTACCTACAGAGTCTACCGAAAAGGTTAAAATTCACAGCTGATCATCCACAAGATTTGGTAATTGGTGACATTACCAAAGGAGTAGGCACTCGATCATCCAGTAGAGATATTATTTCTAGTGTTGCATTTATTTCACAGCTAGAACCTAAATCTATTGATGAAGCATGTAGTGATAGTTTCTGGATAGATGCCATGCAAGAGGAATTGAACCAATTCGAACGGAATCAAGTTTGGGAACTTGTTCCCAAGCCTATTGATCATCCGGTCATTGGCACCCGTTGGGTATTCCGAAACAAACTGAATGAGGATGGTTTAGTAACTCGTAACAAGGCTCGACTCGTAGCTCAAGGATACAATCAAGAAGAGGGTATCGACTACGATGAGACTTATGCCCCAGTTGCGAGATTAGAATCCATTCGTATGTTATGTGCATTTGCATGTTTTCATGATTTCAAACTTTTTCAAATGGATGTAAAAAGTGCTTTTCTAAATGGATTTATAAAAGAAAAAGTTTTTGTAGCACAACCTCCGGGTTTCACGGATTTCAAAAATCCTGACCATGTTTTCAAGTTGAAGAAAGCCTTTTACGGTTTGAAACAAGCCCCTCGTGCTTGGTATGATCGTCTAAGCTCTTTTCTACTTGACAACGGTTTTACAAAAGGAAAGGTTGACACTACACTTTTTATTAAATCTTTTAATGGCAAGCTGCTTTTAATTCAGATCTATGTTGATGATATCATATTTGGATCCACTGATGAATCTCTCTGTCAAGAATTCTCTAAGTGTATGCAGAATGAGTTTGAGATGAGCATGATGGAAGAGCTGAAATTCTTTCTCGGATTGCAAATCAAACAAACCGACAATGGGACGTTCATTAATCAAGCCAAGTACACAAAAGATTTGCTAAAGAAGTTTGATCTGGACAATGTCAAACCTATTGGCACTCCGATGGCAACTTCAACAAAGCTTGATTCTGACGAACAAGGCAAGCCAGTCGACACACGTAAGTATCGAGGTATGATTGGTAGTTTACTTTACTTAACTGCTAGTCGTCCCGATATAATGTTTAGTGTTTGCTTGTGTGCACGTTTTCAAGCTAACCCAAAGGAATCACATCTGTCCGCAGTTAAGCGTATCTTCCGATACCTTAAAGGCACTTCTTCTGTCGGCTTGTGGTATCCCAAATCCAAATCCTTTGACCTTATTGGTTACTCGGATGCAGATTTTGCTGGATGCAAGGTTGATAGAAAAAGTACTAGCGGTACATGTTATTTCTTAGGCAAGGCTCTAGTCTCTTGGTTTAGTAAAAAGCAAAATTCTGTAGCCTTATCAACAACAGAGGCTGAGTACATCGCCGCAGGACGTTGTTGTGCTCAGATTTTGTGGATGAAACAAACCTTAGAAGCCTTTGATTTATTTTACACACATATTCCCATTTTCTGTGATAACACTAGCACCATTAATTTGACTAAGAATCCTGTATGTCACTCTCGTACTAAACATATCGAGGTTCGGCATCATTTTCTTAGAGATCATCATCAAAATGGAGATATAAACCTTGTATACATAGATACTGATAATCAATTAGCTGACATCTTCACTAAACCTCTAGCGGAAGATCGCTTCAATTATTTACGTCGAGAATTAGGAATTTTGGACGTCAATAATATTAATTGATGTTATTTTATGATTGTATATCATTATGCAAAAACTGTGTTAGAGACAAGCTAATAAAGAGTCTGTCTGTCACCACAACTACGGTTGAAGCGAAGCGGTATTTAAGAGTTCCCCGGTGAACCTCCGCCAGCTGGGACAGTACTCCTACAGCTAATCTGAGACAGCTGCTGTGTAATGATATTTAACTCATAAAATATTATTAATTATGTTATTTGAAAGCTAAAATAACTAATCTTTGAATTAAATATTTGAAACGAGTCAATGAAAAAGAAGTAGCAAAATCAACTTGAAAGAACCCTAGGCGAATTCGGCCAGAACTCTGACCGAATTCGGCCCGAGTTCGGTTGAGGGTATCTGCGTATATATCCAGAACCCGAGAGCTCCTTCTCTTCCATTGCTTCCATATTTCCAACCAGCAGCTACAGCCGCCCAAAAATCCTCCAAACCCTAGGTATTCACCAACCCATTGCTCCCTATCTACTTGGTGAAATCCTTCCAAACTTTGGAATCGTGCGGAGATCATCCTTCTCTACAACATATCTAATTTTTGTGAGGTATAACTCTCTCTCTTTCTCCACTTTCAAATTTGTGCTTATTTATTTCAATGGCACCTAGATTTAATCCGTCTAAGAGGAAGAAGACTACTCCTAGTGAGGAAGGGTCCTCTTCGAATCCTCACACGGATTCTTTGTTTTCGCCAGTCCAAAAGAGCGACGGTGCTTTCGATGGGTTTTTCTTTCAAACCCTCGATCAAGCTTTATTATGGTACGGTGACTTTTCCACCCGATCCATATGCAGCGGCGCTCCGGTTAAATGGACGGTATTTCCTGACCATCGTCACTTATTTGAGGCATTAGGGTTACATTTGCTTGTTAAACTGTGCTTCCCAATTGCTACTAATGCCATTAGATTGTTCTATTGCAATCTCGTAGTTAACACTTTTGACGTGAGCACACGTGTTGGAGGCATAGATATTGAGTTCAATGATGTCCTCCTAGCGGAGATTCTTGGGATTCCCAATGAAGGTGAACCGCTAGTTGATATCACGGAATTCGAGTTTCCCGAAGGCACTACACTCACGAGTTTCAAAACGGAACTTTGTGCACCTGACAGAGTACGTTCTGGAAAGTTTAAGGCTAACAACCTTAACTTGTTTAACTACGAATTGCATCGCATCATCTACTCTACTCTACTTCCAAAATCCACTTCCAAGGATGATGTGACTTCGCTTGAGCTGTCCGCTATGTATCATCTTATCAAGGGGATTCCTTTTTTCGTCTCCAAGACTATTATTCAGATGATGGGACGTTGTCGTGCAAGAGATCGAAATCTCTCTTACGCGATGATTCTCCCTCGTATCTTTCAGCGCTTCGACATCGATCTATCGACTTGTACTCAGGACTCTGAGCCCAAGTTACTCCAGCTTTCTCGTCGCAGCCGGACTGCTTCAGCTACACCTCCTGCTCCTCCTACTGCACCATCTCCACCACATCAGCCGTATGCCATGACTTTTGAGGGCATACATCAGCACCTATCTGCTTTGCACGTCTCGATGACGGACATGGCTCGCGAGCGTGAGTTCCGCGATGTCACCCGTTACCAGGCGATGGCAAACTCCTTGGCCGATCTGCGTTTTGTACAGACTGGTCACTCTGCCGCTTCCATCCCTCGAGATCCAGCTTTTTCGGGTTACCGCTGTGAGGATGAGGCTGTCCATGCCTACTTCCAGCCCGGTAACGCCTATGATTGGTATCGTGCTCCTCGAGATTATGTTGGCGAATTCTATGCTGGCGCCCCTACTCATCCTACTGGCGCTGGTACTTCTGGTGCTGGTACTTCCGGTCATGCTGGCCGTGCTGCTGATGATATTGATGAGGATAGTGATGATGAGATCTGATCTGATTACTAGTGACATTCTACTGTATACTTGGAAATGCTCTGACATTCCAAGTTTTTATCATTTACTTTTTGATTAGTACTTTGTAGTTTGCTATCAGTATTTCTTTTATCTTCATGGACATGTTTATGATGTTTCATTTATGACATCTCAGTTAAGTTCAGCATTTTGTTTAGCACTATTTTCTTATATTGCTTTTCATTTTTTAAACTGTCTGTGAAATAGCATGCCTGAGATTTTTTTATGCAATACATGCTTGTGATGATAAATTTCTCTAATTATTTACTGTATCTTTTATTTTTGTTTTCTCACTGTTTGTTACTTATGCATTGATTGCGGGGGAGTCTTCTGCATTTCATGCGGGGGAGCCTTCTCTTGTACAACTATTTTGCTAAGTGACAAAGGGGAAGAAAATTAAAATGATCTAACATTTTTTTGAGTTGAATACAGGTTATGAACAATTTTTTACCTTTTGATATTTTTTCGAACTAGCTTATTGTTATATCATTCATAGTTTGTCAATTATCAAAATGGGGGAGATTGTTGGCCCATTGGTCATATGGTCAACCTGATTTTAATAATTGATCAAAACTCTGTCTGGATATACAAAGCTTGTTGGGACATTCTCAGCTTCTTGGACATAAGCAAGATTGGATATTCACTTCGTTCAAGACTGAAGATCTGTTTGCCTACTTGAGTCTGTATTTCCTATGCAATATAATTTTCTTTTTATTTGAGTCTAGGAATACATTGTACACCGAGTCGTACTGGCAAATAGGCTATTCCCAAAAATAGTTCAAAATGTTTTTAAAATGACCTATCAAATTGTTTACAAAAAGGTTTTCAAAAAGGTTTTCAAAAATCACCAAAACCTATTTTAAAAACCCTAACCTAACCCTGACAGAACTCGGCCAGAGTTCGGCCAGAGTTCGGTTGGTGGCCGTTTTGATTTTGAATTCTCTGGAACTTGGTCCTCCTGCAGTTGCGGATTTGACCGAGATTTGCTCATCGAGTTCTGCCCGAATTCTGCCCGAATTCTGACAGAGTTCTCCCTTTGGAAATCCTATAAATAGAGAAGTATTTCGATCATTTCAAATCACTCATTCACTTTCAATCTTCTCTCTATCTAAAGCTTTCTATCTTCCAAAGAGTTTTCTAGAGCTTTCATTTTCAGATCCCAAGCCAGTTACAATCCTCTAGTCGATTTGCCAGTGCGGTACGGTCTAGAAGTTTCTGAGAGATTGTAATCAGAAGGCTTGATTGAAGAATACCTCTTCACATTTGAAGTTGGACGAGTTCTTCGTAAGCTCGCGTTGTAGAAGTTGCAAGGACTTCGTAAGAAAACTTGCGGTTTTTCCTATAGTGGATTCAAACTGGTAGCAAGAGTTCTACCGACTGGATTAGTCCTCAACAGAGGGATACCAGTATACATCGCTGTCTTTGCGTTTGCTTTATGAACTCTGTCTTTACTTTATTTTCATCTGTGATTATATACTGTGATTGTGTTGCTAACTTTTTTAATTAGCATTATTCCGCTGCCAACTCTATTAACCCCCCCTCTAGAGTATTACGCTTTACTATATCGTTCCTACAGATACTGCCCCTATGGCAGTCTATGAGAGCGAAATGCTGGCTCAACCAGTCCATTCTGAGAACCACGTCGATTGTAGGCATAGGGAATACAAGAAGTCGCGCTTTCATCTTTCTACCACGTATCACTACAGGACAAAGTCTACAAACACCACTAACAGGTACAACTCCTCCTCCAGTGAGGATTCTAATATTCTTAGATAAGGGTGTGATGGAAATGCTGTGTCTAGTGGCAAAACTAGTGGCTATGAATGAATGAGTGGCTCCAATGTCAAACAACGTAATAGCAGGAAATGAAGCGACTAAAACCATACCTGCTATGACCTCTGCCTCTATCTCTATATCCTCCACAGCAAGCTAGAATGCCTGCCCAAAATTTTGTCCTGTACTCTGAGCTCTGGCCTTGTTGTACTGTGCGCCTTGGGAAGGCAACGGTGGGTGAGGTGCTCCTGCCGCTGGTCGGGGAGCTGGGGGTGCTGAAGCTGTAGACCTCAAGGCCTGATGCGCATGTATAGTGCTCGCTACTCGGGGCAATCTCTGGCCAAGTGCTGTCCTGATCCACATGTCATACATAATCCCAAACGAAGTCGGCAGTCATCTCTAATATGGCCTTGCTTTCCATAAAAGTGGGAAGTGGGCTTCTGGTAGGGTGTAGTCCTCTGCTGGTACTGTCCTGTGGTCCTCCTGACAGGCCCTCCCTGAGTAGCTCGAGCTGGTGTAACTGTTGGTGTTTGGTGCCTCGATGTCTGCTGCTGCTACTTACGAAGAATCTCCTGAGCACGAGCTTCTTCCAAGACAGCTGAATGGGAGACTCGAGACTGGATAGTCATATAAGACTTGAGCTCTGGTGCAAGCCTCTGATGGAATCTCCTCGCCTTCTCTAACTCTGTCGGTGTCAATCCCATACCAAATCTACTCAGGCGATTGAACTCTGAGTCATACTCATCAACCGTCATATTCCCTTGCTTCAGGTGAAGGAACTGGTCGTACAGACTGTCTCAAACATGAATAAGGAAGAATCTCTCATAAAATGCATCATAGAACTGCTTCCAAGTGATCCCAGCGCCTAATCGTCTCTCTTCCGCCTTCCACCAGTGGTGAGCATTATCTTCTAACAGTTGGTCCACTACTGTCATCCAATCTCGAGCTGGCAACTGAGAAGCCTTCAGTAGCTTCTTTGCACTAATAAGCCATTGTGACACCTCTAGTGGCTTCTCCGTTGTAGAAGCATGGAAATGAACAGGACATCCTATGCGGCTCAAGACTAGGAGAGTTTCATGCGGCTCAAGACTAGGAGAGTTCCATGCGGCTCAAACGTCCATTAGAGTTCATGCGGTTCAGAAATTCCCAGCGAGCCACGTGGCCTTATGCGGTTCAAAAAGTCCTTCACAAACTGGCCATAATTAATTTATGCAGCTGGCTCATTTAATGCCCCGGTGCAAAGCGACAGCTCTGACACGAAGGTTTGACAGCTATGACATAAAGCTGCAATGATGACTCTGACATAATAGCGTGCTCCTAGGGAAACAAAAAAAATCTCTATAACTGGCACGATCCACCGAGTTCCAAAGCACTTCATTCCATGCGGCTCTGACACGTGGCTATCCTTATGCGGTTCAGTTGGAGGTCACCCCTATGCGGCTGCTACTCCTATGCGGCTTGGATCATGGGGGCCACCCCCATGCGGCTGCTACCCCTATGCGGCTCAGATCATAGGGCCACCCTTATGCGGCTCAGATTAAAGGATTGCCATGCGGTTCAGATATGGCCACCCCTATGCGGCTCAGATCATAGGGCCACCCTCATGCGGCTCAGATTAAAGGATTGCCATGCGGTTCAGATATGGCCACCCCTATGCGGTTTAGATCATAGGGCCACCCTCATGCGGCTCAGATTAAAGGATTGCCATGCGGTTCAGATAAGGCCACTCTTATGCGGTTCTGACACGAGGCCACACTCATGCGGTCCAACCACGACAGTCCTCCATACGACTCGCAGCAGTTGGGACACGTGGCGGGTGCTGATCGAATCTCAATAATTTATATTTATTGCAGTCAATGAGGGACACGTGGCCGGAGCTGATCGAATCTCAATAATTTATATTTATGAAGGACACGTGGCAGGAGTCTCAAATCTCAATAACTCAGATTTGCTGCAATCAACATAACCGTCAATATTTGGTCAAATTTCAAACAAATCAGATTTATTGCAATCATCATAATTACCCGGATCAATCCCCAACAAATGATGCAGATTTGTTGCAATCAACATAAAAGCAAGATCAGGGCAAATCTTAACAAATCCTTGGCCACCCTCTGTTTAAAATGCAATCATTGCAAACCCTAATTATCACACCCTACTCCTATAAATAGCAAGATGCCATTCCCTTGCAAACCCTGGACAAAAAAAAGTGGAGACAGAGCACTGAGAGCACAAAGATATACGCATAAGGACAGACACAGAGAGGTTCACACCTGAGCAGGAGCATTTCTTTCCCGGAGCCGAGGCTGCGTCCGATCGTCCAAAGAGTAAGGCAGAGCTGCCGTCGCTTTTCCGAGCCTCTACCGTCATCCCCCAGAAAAAACTAAACAATTGTACTTAGATTGCTGTACCTAGGTTTTCGTCCCTAGGCTTTCTTTGTACGAACGAGTTTGTGTTGTGAAGTAAAAGTCCAGTCCTCCCATAAAACTGTTCTGTTCTTTTATAATCAATGGCAAACACGATGGCGACTCTGCTGGGGACAAACTTCTCCAGGGCTGAGGAGTTGGTGACGCAATCGGACGCATCCAAACTTAGCTCCACTCAACAAATACTGGTTGCCCAGTTCGACCAGCAGGTGTTTGAAGAAATACTCTCCGACGGGAGCGCTGGCCCGGTCCAGCGACAAGCCCGTACGAAGAAGGCTCGCAGGGAGTGGAGGCCCAAATCATTCGCTCCTCTCCAAGCTCTCGAAGAAGTACTCTCTGTTGCCCAAGACGGCGTAGAAGTCTCGCAGACGACCCCGCTTCAGACCATAGAGGACTCTGTTGTCCCCAAGTTCGGCAGAGGAAAATACTACGATGCTGCACTTGCAGGGGCAAAGGGTAACTCTACACGGTCCAGGAAGAAGCCACAGAAGGGCGCCAGCCACATGAAGACTCATGCGGCCATAAAAGCCTGCCGCAGACAGAAGGCTCGTGCGGCCAGAATTGCCAGTCGCATGGACGAAACTCATGCGGCCGCTATGACTTCCAGTCGCATGGAAGAGGCCCACGCGGCCACTACAGCTCCCAGCCGCATGCAAACTGCCAGCCGCATGCGGGCTGCTTATGCGACCACAAATGCCAGCCGTATGTAGACAGGCTATGCGGCTAACAATCCCAGCCGCAGGCCACCTGCTTCATGCGGCTCAGGCTCAGTCTTCGACCGCCTCTCAGGCGGTTCTGACCCCAGATGCTCTTACGTGCCAGTCTCTGTGGACTCTTCCTACTATGCACTCTCAGGTGCTAGAAAGAAGAAGTTTCGGGTAACGCGGGCTCGTCGAGCTCAGACAGCTGTCCCAACTTCTGACTATCAGGGCGTCCCGCTGACTATTACGCGGGTCCCTGATGGAAAGTTGTATAAAACTATCCGTGTCCAGTCCCAGGCGGCCAACGAACGGGATAGTTATCAAGAATCTCCCAACAATGATTAGGGGCGAGTACTCTTACTACCCCCACACCAGGGAGCAGGCAGTATGCCAACACACTCATGTGCTCAGGACTCCCAGGCCCACAAAACGAGTGACTTGCGCAACGTGATTCTTCACAAACGCAAGGAAAGAGACGAGGACTTGGTGTACAGAGAGTCCTTCAATGGACATCACTGCAATCAAGTCATTGTCAACTGCTGCTGCAGCAAGGCGGCCACACAAGAAGATCGGTGATCTGTCTTCCAACGACTGCAACACCCAAGCTCAGAAGACGAGTCGCTTCTCGTCGCCTCCTGCAATTCTGCTCACAAGATCCCTGGTAGCGGGAGAGGGAAGAAAACAAACGTCTCCAGCCCGAAAATCTCAACCAAGAAACTCACTTCTAAGCGGTTGTCCACGACCGTCACGGGAGGAGTTTTCCAAGGTACTCGCTCAAAGACAAAATCTGCCACACTTGGAGATTCGTCGTCCACATCTCTGGGAGGCGCTGGAGCCGGGGGTAGCACTCCTCCAAACATCTACGATAATCCGGTGTTCCAAGAAGATAATCCAGGGGAAACGATTTCCCTAACAGATGCAGCAGGTTCCGACGTCCCCTGGGATGTCCATAACTCTCAAGACGAGGCAAGCTCTGAAGCTGGGGGTACCACTCCTTCTGAGTCCGAACCAGAGGAGAACATTCCCACATACCCCGACGACTTCTCTGTACAAGGGTATGACTCAGAGGGCGCGTCCTCCACTGTTCCTTCCATCTCTCCTCATGTAAAGACGGTGTTCATGACGGACAGCAACCAAGATGGTCCCAGTGATCGCCAACGCATCGAGACTCTGGAGGCCATACTGCATACCTTGGTCAAGTCCATGGACGAGATCAAAGCGGCCCTTCCAACTTTGCAAGGAAGAACACTTGGCCAAACAAACGTGGGATCCGCAGTCAATGCGAACTCGAACTCAGCTGCACCAAACCCGGGTGATAATCCTCCTGAAATATCGGCCCCTACCGCTGCAGACGAGGCTAGGGAGGCAAGAAGAGAGGTCCAGGAGCTCCGGGCCATGTTCCACGCACGAAAAAACTGTCAGGACCTCAGGATACGACAACCGTATCCTACTGCATGGAGAGATGTGCCCTTCCCACCAAGATATAAACCATTTAACAGCAATCCGTATGATAGGAAGACCTCTGCGAGCCGGTACATCACCTACTTCAAAGTCACAACCGACCATCTGCCTCATGATGACGCCATCCTTACACGGTTGTTCATCGGGGCACTGGAGGGGGTCGCCTTCGACTGGTACCGCAACTTGCCGGACAACTGCATCCATTCCTTCGCTGGCTTCAAACACATGTTCCTAGAGAGGTTCTACGAAGTAGGACAAGACGTGACAATGTCCACCCTCATGGACGTTGTTCGGGGAGAAAAGGAGCTGACAAGGAACTATATCGAGCGGTTTCGTCAAACCGCGATGAAGTTGCCTTCCGGTAACCCTGATTCCTCCTTAATTAAAATTTGCCAAAAGAGGCTGCTTCCCACAATCAGCCTCTGGATGGGCAAAAGTCAGTTTAAGGATTGGAAGACGTTCATCATCAGTGCTACTAGCACAGAAGACAAGTTGAAGAAAGCTTGCCAACTGGGATTGCACGTCTCGAAAGGAGAGGACAAGGGCAAACGACCTAACACCAACAGCAACAATGGTGGTAACCCCTCCAACAATCGAGACAACAAGGGCAAACAAGCTATGGTGGCCGACACAGCTCCGAAGCCTGACCCGAAGCCGGCAGAGAAGCAGTGGCCTCAGATGACCTATTCCTTCGAGGACAGCCATGTCAAGCCCATCTTGGACATGCTCATACAAAGAGGTCGAATTCAGCGCCCTCCTCCAAGGCGTGAACCTCGTCCTGCAAAAATGGAGAGCCCCAAGTACTGCCACTACCATCGCTTTGTCCACCATGCTACACAAGACTGCTACCAACTGAAGCGATACATCCAGCATCTCATCGATTCTAAGGCCTTGGCCATTGATTTCGAAAAGGTGACCATAGCAGCCAACATGGTGTCAGTACAATTCGGTAGCTTTCCTCCGACAAAGACTCAAGACGGAGTAGTGCCCGTCACCAGATCAAGGATGGAGGTCGCTAACCTTCCACCTCCCTGAGACCAGGCTGCTGGTCTAGTGCCGCTTACCACATCACGAGGGGAGGTCATGTGGGTCCATCCGGACCTGGTACCTGAAGTGACTCAGTCCGCACCTCCCTCCACCAGCAAGAAGAAGAGTGGAAAAGTCAAATCATGTCGCACAATTTCGACAGAGGTCGAGGAAGCTACGACTGTCGTCACCCGGTCGGGTGCACAATCCCAACCTACATCGGGTAACTCGGCTGAAGATCATCAGCCGACAGCTGCTAATGCTCCAGGTCCTTTGCAGCATTCGACGACCGACAAGCCTAGGCCGAAGGAGACTCGCTTTGACAAGCCGCTCTGAAGAGAGACGCCTCATGGGCTGGAGAGGTCCTACAACTTCGACATCTTGGCACAATTGGCTAACACACCGGCCAAATTGTCGCTATACGAACTCCTGAGACTCTCCAAAGATGTTCGCGTTGCACTGTGCGAGGCACTCCATAACGTCGATGCATATCTGGCTCAGTCCAATCTCACTGGGGAAAGTTCGCCTGCAGATCTCCAAGAAGATGAAGATATTCCTGAACTTCTTGAGTTAGAGCCGTGGGCCCAACAGCTAGATGCACAATGGGAAAAGCGGTTCGAACAACGAGAGCCCCCTACTGAAGACGAGGTTATACAAGTTGACCTCGGCAATGAGTCTTCCCCAAAACCAATCTTCGTCAGCAAAGGTCTGACAGACGAAGAGAGGGAATCGCTACTACAACTCGTCAGAGAATACATCGATGTGTTCACCTGGAGCTACGAAGACATGCCAGGATTGAACCCCGAGGTTGCACTTCACAAACTCAATATTCATCCGGACGCAAAACCGGTCAAGCAACAGCAACGACGGTTCCACCCCGACGTCATGAATGCTATTGAAGCTGAAGTCAAGAAACTGATAGCCAGCGGCTTCATCCGCGAGGAACAACATCCAGACTGGGTCGCCAACATAGTACCAGTCCTCAAGAAGAATGGAAAGATTCGAATCTGCATCGACTTTCGCAATCTGAATGAGGCGTGTCCTAAGGATGAGTTCTCCCTCCCTATTACAGACATCATGACTGAAAACACCTGCGGCTTTGAGCGTATGTCATTCATGGATGGTTTCTCAGGGTACAACCAAATCAAGATGTTCCTTGATGACGAAAAGCATATATCATTCTGAACACCAATTGGCACATATTGCTACACAGTCATGCCTTTCGGTTTAAAGAATGCTGGTGCCACCTATCAGAGCTATGAGCATCATCTTTAGAGACCACTTGCGCAAGACAGTGGAATGCTACGTTGACGATATCGTCGTCAAGAGCCACTCTAAAAAAGATCATCTGCAGGATTTGAGGACAGTGTTCGACCTGATACGAGCGCACAATTTGAAGATGACTCCCATAAAATCCTTCTTGGGCGTATCCAGCGAGAAGTTCTTGGGTTTCATCATTACTTCCCAGGGTATCCACATAGACCCTGAGAAGACAAAGGCAATCATGGAGATGTGTCCCCCGAGAAATCTCCGTGAACTCCGAGGCCTTCAAGGGAGGCTGGCCTACATCAGGAGGTTTATCTCCAACCTCTCCGGACGATGTCAGCCATTCACCCACCTCATGAAGAAGGACATTTCATTCGTATGGGATGAAGAATGCCAGCGCGCCTTCGACAGCATCAAAGAATATCTGTCAAACCCTCCAGTCCTGGTGGCCCCGGTTGCTGGAAAACCATTCCTGCTCTATGTGCGAGCAATGGAGCATTCTCTCGGTGCTTTACTAGCACAAAACAATGATGCAGGCCATGAGCAAGCCATATATTACCTCAGCCGAATGATGATGGGGCCGGAGCATCGATACACGACAGTGGAGAAAGAGTGCCTTGTTCTGGTTTTCGCCATTCAGAAGACGCGACACTACGTCACGGGACAAACCATCCATGTCGTATCAAGAGTCAACTCCCTCAGGGTCCTCATGACTAAGCCAGGTGTACTCAGCTCTCGCCTCGCTACCTGGGCGATATTACTGTCCCCCTACCACATGATCTTCGTCCCACAGAAGGCTGTTAAAGATCAAGCTCTGGTAGACTTTTTAGCAGCTCATCCAGGTTCAGAGTCAACCAGAATAGACGAAGAGATTCCAGATGAGGTCGCCAATTTAAATGTGGCCTCTCATGATGCCGTATGGCGAATGTTCTTCGACGGCGCTTCCAGAACTGGGCCCAAGGGCAACATCATCGCTGGAGTCGGAGTGGTGCTGATTTCTCCCTCCGGGCTGGTGATCAATCGGGCTTACTCCCTCATGGAGCCCTGTTTGAAAAATGTGGCCGAGTACAACGCTTTGGTCATTGGCCTCCGACTTGCAAATGAGCTGGGTGTAGAGTATCTGGAAGCATACGATGATTCGCAGTTAATCGTCAATCGGATCCGGGGTTCATACGAAGTTCACCATGAAGATATGATCCCTTATTACCAAATAGCGATCGACATCATCTCATCCTTGGAAGGTTTCTTCATAGAACACGTTCCTAGGCTCCAGAATATTGAAGCCGATGCCCTAGCGGGCCTGGCCGCGTCCTTAGCGGTACCGAATCATGCTTATCATCTGGTTGACATAATAGGCCGTAAATTGCTCTGTCCCAAGAATAATGTTCAATGTGTGGAGAGTACTCCGCTCTGACTGACGAAGCACCAGACTGGAGACAACCATTCATCGACTTCGTTGTCTACGACATCCTGCCAGAAAATCCGAAGGAAGCTACTTCTATCAGAAGGCGTTCCCTCAGATTCTTCTATGATACGGAGACGAAAATGCTGTATCGACGATCATACGATGGATTACTGCTTCGATGTCTGTCAAATACAGAAGCCAAAGAAGCCGTGCGTGAAGCTCATGATGGCATCTGTGGGGCCCATCAGCCTGGCCCGAAACTACAAGATCGCCTTCGCCGAATGGGCTACTATTGGCCTACGATGGTTGTAGACGCGATAGACTATGCAAGAAAGTGCAAAGCCTGTCAAGTCCATGCAGATTTCATCCACCAGCCATCCGAGTTTCTATATCCGACAGTGGCATCCTGGCCATTCGAAGCATGGGGAATGGACATAATCGGTCCGATCACTCTGCCTTCGTCCCGAGGACATCGCTTCATACTCGCAATCACAGATTACTTCTCCAAATGGGCGGAGGCTATTCCGCTGGCAGAAGTCAAGACTTCAAACGTGATCAGCTTCCTCAAGCATCACGTCATCTATCGCTTTGGACTGCCCCGAAGGATCATCCACGACAATGGTCCACAGTTCGCAAGCCACGCCTTCTATCGGTTTTGCGACAAATACTGAATCCAGAATATTGCTTCAACACCGTACAATCCGACAGCAAATGGGTTGGCAGAAGCATTCAATAAGACTATAATCAAGCTGCTCAAGAAGTTCGTGTCTTCAAACAAAGACGACTGCAATGAGAAGCTTGGCGAATGCTTATGGGTGTACCGTACTACAGTACGGACTGCCACCGGGAACACACCATTCTCTATGGTATATGGGAGTGAGACAGTTCTCCCGTTGGAGACTCAGATCCCCTCACTCCGCGTTGTTCTCACCTACCGATTGACGACAGATGATAATCACCATCGTCGACTACAAGAGTTGGAGGCCCTAGATGAGAAGCGCCTGTTAGCTCAATAACGAATCGAGCTGTACCAAGCATGTATCTCGGGGGCTTTCAACAAGAAGGTTAAACTCAGAACATTCCAAGTGGGCGATCTCGTTCTGGCAGTTCGGAGGCCGATGGTTATGACACACAAAACCGCCGACAAATTCCAGCCAAAGTGGGAAGGCCCGTTCATCATCGAGGCTGTATTCTCCAATGGGGCTTACCGCCTCGCAAAACAAAACGGAGACTTGCTCATGTTGCCCATCAACGGCAAGTTCCTGAAGAGGTATTACGTCTGAAACGACATCCTCCAAATATCCCAGAGTGTTGAGTCATGTACCCTCTGGTACCGCTGAACTCACATTCTGACTCCAAATCTCCCAGAGTGTTGAGTCATGTACCCTCTAGTACCGCTGAACTCACATTCTGACTCCAATTCTCCAGAGTGTTGAGTTATGTACCCTCTAGTACCGCTGAACTCACATTCTGACTCCAAATTTCCCAGAATGACGAGTTATGTACCCTCTGGTACCGCTGAACTTACATTCAGACTCCAAATCTCCCAGATTGTCGAGTTATGTACCCGCAGGTACCGCTGAACTTACACTCTGGTCACTACAAATGCATCTATATCGCATCTTTTAGGTAGTAAGTCATGTATGATCATACCTCTGAACTTTTCTCCTAAGAAGAGCTCCCTCCTCATAATCCAATACCCGCACTTTCAGTGCACAAAAAGGGTAACAGATCCACAAATTCTCCAAAAACAACCACGTCGATGTTACCTCTGAGTTGTTTCCCTTCCATAAAAAACAAACCACCCCTCACATAGAACTTCCACGTTCTTATTACCTCTGAGTTGTTCTATGTACCCTTTATGGAGCCCACTCCTGCCATGTCCTCATTACCTCTGAGTGGGAAGGCTCCATCGAAGAAACCCTCATATTTACCACGTCCTCATTACCTCTGAGTAAGTATGTTGGTTCTCTCTCGTCTTATTATCCGTATCCAGAACCAGGATACGCCAAGGATAATAGGTCCACAAAAAGTCTCCCATTAGGGCAACTACTGCAAGCAAAAAATAGAGCGAATGTATTCTGTTCATTCAATATCAGTTACATTCACATGACTACATCTCATGAGCAAGCCAGAAAAGTTCACTATCGTTTATTCAGACAAGAAGAAAAAAGATTACATTGATGTCCAAAAGAAGCAAAACACAAACTACAGCTAAAGACAGACAAGAAATATCAAGACAAAGACGGACATTTATGGTAGCCCACAAATCCTAGTTGTGGGGGCGCATATACCATTCCCTCAACCATTTTTCATACGAAGGATCTATTTGAGTAAGATCCTCGTCCGGAGCAGGAGGGTCAGAACTCCCAATACTACCACCTTCAGACTGGGGCTCCTCCTTTACAGCAACTTCAATGTTGGGAGAGTTTTCCTCTCCTATAAGCGCCAGCTCTTCTTTTTGTTCCTCCATTTTTGGTATCACCTCCTCCTTAATGAGCGATGGCTCTTGTTTGATGAAAGGAGGCAGCAACTCTTCCTTCACAATGATCTCGGCCTTCGGCAGGGATGCTGCAAGAATCAAAGACAAAAGAAACAAAGTTAGAAGATGGCCAGGGCATTATGCGGCCCAGTCCAGATGAGCTTATATGGTCCTGTTTGACGGGGGTTCATGCGGCTCCATTCAGAGGGACTTATGCGGCTCTATTCGACGGGTCATTATGCGGTTCAGTTTGCGAAGTGTTTATGCAGCCACTAGACAACTCCCATGCGGCTCGGACAAGGGGTATACCCCCCATGTGGCTCGGACATGGGACGTACATGCGGTCCATGCAATTTGAACAGTCCGATGAAGACGAAGGACACATTAAAGGCTTGTGCATAAAACATGCAACAGAGCCATCTTTGTTAGGGTTTTTGAGACATACGATCCTCCCAAAATCCTTACCAGCAATGGTGGGGTGAACGTCTGGATGAACTTCAGGCGCCACAGTCGACGTAGAAGCCACGTGTCACGACTCGCACCCACCGTGAGGGTACGAGTACGTAACAGCGCCCAGCCTACGTCGCAGTGTCGGCGGTAGAATGCTGTTCTAGGTCATGAACTATAACTACATAACATGAATACTCTCCAAAAAGGAGGCCAACACAGAGGTACAACTCATCACAATCTAAGGTAGAATGTAGCACGATAAAATAGATAAGAAATTCTCAACTGAGGTACAGCAGAATGAAATAACAAAGTTAACCACTACCAGTCTCAACATCTCTAAAATATACAACTCTGAAAATAAGGGCAACAGCTAAACATGAAAAGGAAACAATCTAGACTATCTAAACTATGCAATGGGTGTCATCCTCAGCAGCTGCCTGAACCTCCCCAGGGGTCCAGGTCGCGAGTGTCATCTAGGCAAGCTCCAAGGTAAGGGATGCAGGGTTCCTCATCATCCTCTGTAAAATTTTCAACAGGTCCAGTCAGGACGGGAGCGAGCATAATACATCTCACGCAGATCATAACAGGTTAGAGAATATAAACATGCAAGAGAGTACAATACATAAAACTGAAAGAAAATACATGATGTAAACATGAAGAGAACTGTAATAGAAATATCTACTATAAGTAGAGAGCTACCAGTGACTAGTGATTTAGAGTACAAAGTCGACATGTGAACGGCTTGATTTGCACATGGCTATACTAAAGAGGCGTACATGGCTATACTACTTTGGAATTGTTCACATGACTATTTATACTCCCCCATACCCCAATCAATACACAAGGATCCAGACAGATTATGTTACGTACATAATTTTCACATGAAGCCCATAAATGGGTGCACATGAAGTATACATGAGAGCTCATACATGAGTGCACATGAAGTTCACATGGGGGCCCATAAATGGGTGCACATGAAATTCACATGAAGGCTCATAAATGAGTACACATGAAATATAGGTTATACATGAGATTCATGAAAAACATGACCGAACATGATAGCACATGAGAGTACACAAGCGAGTACAAACGAGCATGAAGCACATGATAACATGAATAACATGAGAGCGAGGAATACACGATGTACATGAAACACACGACATGATGTATCCGATGCTCCCGAGGGGGATAACATCGCATGAAAGGATCCATATAGTACCAATCTGTGATAATATCGTGACAGCATCAAATAAGGTAAACTAGAGCAGGAATATAATTCTAAGCAAGTTATGAAACGATCAGAGAATGTACTCGCCTGGTATCTGAATGTATGAAGTAAATATACTGTCCTCGATGAGGTACCTGACTCCTAGTTAGAGCAACACAAGTTAAGATGTATACAGGGGATGATAAATATAATCTACGATGCGTCTGTATGCTGTCTAGGTCGAACTAGACTAAAGTCAACACTTGGTCAACTCTAGTCAACTACAGTAGATAAACTAGGTCAAGTCCTAGCCCAAACAAGTCTAACAAGTCTCACTAGGCCTAACCAAGACTACCCTAGCAAGCACACACCATACACAAGTCACACTAGTCTAACAATACACTAACTCAAGTGTATACATTCATATTCATACATATTCAACATTATATATATATATATATATATATATATATATATATATATATATATATATATATATATATATATATATATAAAAGCGGAAGGAAAACTGGAAATAAATTGACAGCTCACTTAATAGGTTAGCAGTGAATCAATTAACAGTGAACTAACAAAATGCATAAGAATTTATCATGGCAAATAAACTTTCGAAATCAATTTAAATCAGGAATTTAACTCAGGATTTCCATTTCAAGCATTGTGTATCAGCCGACCTATTGAACAGCCCAAATCAATGTCGAAAATCCATTAACAAAACCTAATCTATCATGCCAATCCAACCTAGCAGTAGTTAATATATGTATTCATGAATCTAACAGGAAATTTAAACACCAAAATTTAGTTTAAAATAGGAATTAAAATCAAAAATTTAGAAACAGTACATGTGTATCAGTTAAAATGGAAAATTGAGAGATTAATAGTTAATTACATGCTAAATACACGAATTAGTGGTTGGTAATGATCGTGTACATGTGTACGTGTCTAGCTGAGTGCTCTCGTGTCCACACAAGTCGACACAGACGTGTCCAAATCGAGAAAACTCAAATCAGTAAACACACATAGACACAAAACAACACAGTGTCGTGCACGTGTTCTAGAGAGTCTAGGACACGACACGACACGAATTAGATCTCGTGCTCGTGCAAGGGGGTGCGCCTAGGGTAGGGCTAAGTGCCTAGGACCCTGAATAGTGTCCAATATGTGTCGTATCGCGTGTCCAGTCGCGTATCGGTGGCTCAAAAATGGGAGACTCGGTTCAGTGAAGAACCAATGCAGGTCGAATTTCTCACTAACTACTCGATGGTTTGGCCTCAAATTTCGTGCGCAAGGTATCAGTGATAGCCCGTACCCTCCCCTAAAATATCATGTCAAAACGTGTCGTGTCCAGCGCACACGACACGTCGAGCAGCAGGGCACTGCACGACAGTGTCGTACAGCGTGTCCAAGCCCTAAAACCGACACAAAATCACATCAAAAACGACTCAGTCACCTAGACCCGTAATCTACATCTCATAAGCAATCCAAATATGTAATTTGTTTTGAAAAACATTAACATTCAATCCATTGAGGCATTTCAACAAACACATGAATACATAGACCGATACGTGTCCGACACGGACACCAAACGGACATGAAATCCACCCAAATTTTGGGAACAGCTAGGGGACTCCTAGATCTAGCCCTAAATGCAAAAAAAACGAAATATTAATGCAATTTAAAGGATTTTACCTATATGTGCAAAAAGCTTGGAAAAGCTTCAAATGGAAGATTCTTCCTTGCTAGCCAAAGCTCCCAAATTGTGTCCAAACTGTAGTTAACTTCCATGAACAGTAAGGAAATCCAAATTAGAACACCATGGAAGAAGTTTGGATGAAAAAGGATTAATATTGAATAAAATAGGAAGAAGTTTCAATGGAGGCTAACCTTGTTCTTGAAAAAATGAAGGGATGAACAAAGGAGGCTACTATTTTGGGAGGGATTTTATAGGGTGTTATTCCCTAGGGGGGCCTGCCACCAATGCTAGGTTTTGGGTTTTGGGGAACAATCTAAGGGCTCTCATTCCATTAAGTCCAATCAAGGGCCTACAACCTAGGCTTCACACTTGACTTAAATGCAACCTATTTCATTCTAACTAATCATGACTTAACTCAACTAACCAATACTAACTATTACTAACCATGGCTAACTAGACTAGCTATGACTAATCTAGGTTAGGTCCAATCTAGGTTAGGGCTAAACAAAACACAAGACAATCAATTAAATAATATTTAAAATACACCATTCTAAATAATCATTTTAAATTCCAATAATATATATTAAATTCAAATAATTCAAAAATGACAAAATACCCTCAAACTAAAAATGATAAATAAAATATCCTAATCATATGGCTAGGCTCTAGGGCAGACAGTCTCTACGGTTTCACTAGCTGCACACCAAATCACAAGTCATGATATTTAATAGTTTTAAAATAATTAAGAATCAATAAAAATCATATTATTATTTAAATACCATAATTAACTAAATTAAAATACAAAATTTCAAAATTACCCTTATTTTAGAAACTGGGTGTTACAAGTCTACCCACCTTAGAAAAATTTCGTCCTCGAAATTAAAATGGTAGTAGTCCTTCTAGGTCAAACACCCCACAATCAAGGTCTCAAACATACCGTCAGATAATCATATGCGTCTGTCCAAAATCATGATACTAAGAATCTTCGTCGTGCTAGTAAGCAAGGCTACGATAATCACAGAGTCCTCGACTAAGGCACATACCTCTAGAATCATGTATTTAAAATTTTTGTATTGCCGCATGCTTGGCATCGAAAACCTTAAATTCCTATACCCGAGAAATACGTCCTAAATCTGACTATATGTCCTCACTATGCCAGCTAAACACGACTATCGAAGATTCTATATCCCATAACTGAGGTGACCTAGCCCATATGATTCATCTCAGAAGAAAATCAACATAACACAAGAACAATATGACAGAATTGATCAACTAACAAGGGAAAGAGGGAATCGAAATTTCAAGGCAGTTATAAGAGGCAATTGCAGAAATGGAATCAAAAGAACGGAACCTGCAACTAGATCTCCAATAGCCTGAGCATCCACAACTGTCCTGGCGAAAGCTCATCCTTGCTGGCCTCCCCTGGCTTGCTGCTGATGCTGCATGTACCTCTGCTGCTGAGTCGGTAAGGGTAATCCCTTCTGCTGGCCTACCGGAGCCCTAGCTCATGTTCCTTGAACTGTCTATCCCGATGACTCGGGACACTCTCTCAGACGATGATCGAATCCTCCGCAAAGCAAACATCTGCCCAGCCTATTCCGGCATTCGCCCCAACCATGCCCTGGTCTCTTACAGAAGGGGCAAATAATAACTAGCTGCTGTTCCGGGGCCTGCTGCTGCCTCTGTGGCTGCTGTGCCTGCTGAAAGGGTACACGGTCCTGAAACTGCCGCTGCTGAAGGTAGGCCCTCGGCTGCTGATACTGTTGCTGAAACTGTAGGGGTGGCATCTGCTGTGAATACTGCTGCTGAAACTGTAAACGGGGCATCTGCTGCTGATACTGCTGCTAAAACTGTAGATGGGGCCTCTTAGCCGATCCCGCACTGCCACTAGCTCCCTGAGTATCTCGCATCCTCTTCTCCTTCAGTCTAAGATCGTCCTCCGTTGTCATGGCTCCTACCAGAATCTGCTCGAAAGTGGCATCGCGGCCGCTCTTGGTATATGACTTGATCTCCCTGATCAAACCCCTGCGGAACCTCCTCGCCTTCCCGTCCTCGGTAAGATCTTCGACGAATCTGCTCAAACGGCAGAACTCTTCCTGCGTACTCCTCAACGGTCTGGTTCCCCTGAACCAAACTCTCGAACTGCGCCTCCAAAGTACGGAGTGCTGTATCAGGAAGGAATTTCTCCTTGAATAGTTTCTTGAACGCTGCCCAAGTCTGACCGGCTATACCAACCCTCGGGTTCGTCTGGTACCAGGTACGGGCCAAGTCCTGCATCTGACTGGCGGCTGCCTCAATCTGTAATCCTGCTGGTATCTGTGCCAATCAGAATATCTCCTCAATGTGCTCTATCCAATCGTCAGCATATATGATGCCCTCTGTACCCTTGAAGTCTCGGGGTCCCATCTTCTTAAAGGATTGGATGTCTGGAGTCCTCGGTTGATACGGCTGTATCTGACTTCCCTGTGGCTGAGCAGCCACCAGCTCTACTGTCGCCCTGACCAACTGGTGAGTCTTGTATGCTCTGTCGATATCAGCAGACTGGCTCTGCTGTATCTGCTGCTGAGACTCCAAGAATCGCTGGAAAAGGGCAAACATCTGAGCCGCATCTACTGTCCTTGAAGGTAACTGCTGCTGATACATATCTGGAATGACGGGGGAAGACCTCCGGACAGGTGGAGGTGCACTCCCAAAAGCTGCAGACACTCCTATATAAGCAGAAATAGGGGGTGCTGTGGTCCCAGCGTCCACAATCGGATGAGGGGTGGTAGGCCTCTCACCAGCGTCTGCTGAGCCAGCGCGATACGATCGTGTCTCCATCACCATCCTGGAGACAGATCAAACAAGGAATCAATACTGAGATAGAACGATAATTCAAGGGAGGACAGTTATTCAAGGAAGAAATCTCCAACAGGAATTCAGATGGCAGGGATTTAGTTGAAGAGTTTTTCTAATGTGATTGAATACCTCAAAAATAATCCTAATTCTACTGCAGGCTGTAGTGGTACTCTAGTTCGAATACCACTACACAAACTCGACTTGCATGGGCCACCACTAAAAACGTGTCACGACCCGCACCCACCGTGAGGGTACGAGTACGTAACAGCGCCCAGCCTACGCCGCAGTGTCGACGGTAGAACGCTGTTCTAGGTCATGAACTATAACTACATAACATGAATACTCTCCAAAAAAGAGGCCAACACAGAGGTACAACTCAATCACAATCTAAGGTAGAATGTAGCACGATGAAATAGATAAGAAATCCTCAACTGAGGTACAGCAGAATGAAATAACAAAGTTAACCACTACTAGTCTCAATGTCTCTAAAATATATAACTCTGAAAATAAGGGCAACAGCTAAACATGAAAAGGAAACAATCTAGACTATCTAAACTATGCAATGGTATCATCCTCAGCAGCTGCCTGAACCTCCCCAGGGGTCCAGGTCGCGAGTGTCATCTAGGCAAGCTCCAAGGTAAGGGGTACAGGATTTCTCATCATTCTCTGTAAAATTTTCAACAGGTCCAGTCAGGACGGAAGCGAGCACAATACATCTCACGCAGATCATAACAGGTTAGAGAATATAAACATGCAAGAGAGTACGATACATGAAATTGAAAGAAAATACATCATGTAAACAGGAAGAGAACTTGTAATAGAAATATCTACCATAATTAGAGAGCTACCAGTGACTAGTGATTTAGAGTACAAAGTCGACATGTGAACGGCTTGATTTGCACATGGCTATACTAAAGAGGCATACATGGCTATACTACTTTGGAATTGTTCACATGACTATTTATACTCCCCCATACCCCAATCAATACACAAGGATCCAGACAGGTTATGTTACGTACATGATTTTCACATGAAGCCCATAAATGGGTGCACATGAAGTATACATGAGAGCTCATACATGAGTGCACATGAAGTTCACATGGGGGCCCATAAATGGGTGCACATGAAATTCACATGAAGGCTCATAAATGAGTGCACATGAAATATAGGTTATACATGAGATTCATGAGAAACATGACCGAATATAATAGCACATGAGAGTACACAAGCGAGCACGAACGAGCATGAAGCACATGATAACATGAATAACATGAGAGCGAGGAATACACGATGTACATGAAACACACGACATGATGTATCCGATACTCCCGAGGGGGATAACATCGCATGAAAGGATCCATATAGTACCAATCCGTGATAATATCGTGACAACATCAAATAAGGTAAACTAGAGCAGGAATATAATTCTAAGCAAGTTATGAAACGATCAGAGAATGTACTTGCCTGGCATCTGAATGTCTGAAGTAAATGTACTGTCCGAGATGAGGTACCTGACTCCTAGTTAGAGCAACACAAGTCAAGATGTATACAGGGGATGATAAATGTAATCTACGATGCGTCTGTATGCTGTCTAGGTCGAACTAGACTAAAGTCAACACTTGGTCAACTCTAGTCAACTACACTAGACAAACTAGGTCAAGTCCTAGCCCAAACAAGTCTAACAAGTCTCACTAGGCCTAACCAAGACTACCATAGCAAGCACACACCATACACAAGTCACACTAGTATAACAATACACTAACACAAGTGTATACATTCATATTCATGCATATTCAACATTATATATATATATATATATATATATATATATATATATATATAAGAGGAAGGAACTAACATGTAAAGCTATGTGTGTGTGTGAACATGGAGGTGTACATGAAAAGAGAAATCAACACTAGTTATGGTTTAGACTAGAACATAGCACAAGTTAACAAGGTTACGTCTATTTAAATATACACATAGAGAGTTAGAGAAAGCTATGTAAATAGGCAAATGCCATATCTATTTCACATCACCTAATCACATGCACATATCACATTGGGCTATACATATGTCACACTCACTTACATATTCACATAGATTATATATATATATATATATATATATATATATATATATATATATATATATATATATATATATATATATATATATATATATGGGAATGGGGAATCAAGGCAAAATGTGTGTGTCTCATATGGTACATGTAACATGAAAATAATAGTGTGACAGGAAATGAAAACAGTGTGTGTGTGTCTGTACAGGAGAGTAGATAGGTGTGTGTAGGCAGTGTGTGTGTGTGTACACAAAATTAGAAATTCACATGGCTGTCATACTCTCAGGTTTCAGAACAATTGCAAATGTCTTGTGTGTATGGTATTGTGTCAATGTGTGTGTCAATATTGCGTGTGTGTTTAGGACTGAATCCAGTATACATAATCTCATGAATTTGTGTGTGAACTAAGCAAGTGAAAACCAGATGACAGTTCAGTGAATATGGAATCAGTGAGATGTGAGATAATGTGTGTATGAGTGACAAGGAGCACACATGAGTGTGTCCCTGTCCTAAGTGTGTGTGTCCCTGTTTACATATTCTCAGGATATGGTGATGTGAATACAGGGAATGAAAAGCCAGGTGACAGTGCATTACAAATTCAGGAAAACATCAGTGTCTTAGTGTGTGTTTCATATCCTGTGTGTTGGTGTGAGTGTGGACAGCATGGGCTAGGGGGGGGTTTACCAGGTTGTAGGTGAATCAACCACTACTAAACTGATTAAAATCAGTAGGAAAAACATAAAACTCAGGAAAATACATCTCAGCCCAAAGTGTTCTCAGGTATTAGTTGAAGGAAAACTGGAAATAAATTGACAGCTCACTTAATAGGTTAGCAGTGAATCAATTAACAGTGAACTAACAAAATGCATAAGAATTTATCATGGCAAATAAACTTTCGAAATCAATTTAAATCAGGAATTAAACTCAGGATTTCCATTTCAAGCACTGTGTATCAGTCGACCTATTGAACAGCCCAAATCAATGTCGAAAATCCATTACTTGATAACAAAACCTAATCTATCATGCCAATCCAACCTAGCAGTAGTTAATACATGTGTTCATGAATCTAACAGGAAATTTAAACACCAAAATTTAGTTTAAAATAGGAATTAAAATCAGAAATTTAGAAACAGTACATGTGTATCAGTTAAAATGGAAAATTGAGAGATTAATAGTTAATTACATGCTAAATACACGAATTAGTGGTTGGTAATGATCGTGTACATGTGTACGTGTCTAGCTGAGAGCTCTCGTGTCCACACAAGTCGACACAGACGTGTCCAAATCGAGAAAACTCAAATTAGCAAACACATATAGACACAAAACAACACAGTGTCGTGCACGTGTTCCAGAGAGTCTAGGACATGACACGACACGAATTAGATCTCGTGCTCGTGCAAGGGGGTGCGCCTAGGGTAGGTCTAAGTGCCTAGGACCCTGAATAGTGTCCAATATATGTCGTGTCGCATATCTAGTCACGTATCAGTGGCTCAAAAATGGGAGACTCGGTTCAGTGAAGAACCAATGCAGGTCGAATTTCTCACTAACCACTCGATGGTTTGGCCTCAAATTTCGTGTGCAAGGTGTCAGTGATAGCCCGCACCCTTCCCTAAAATATCATGTTAAAACGTGCCGTGTCCAGCGCACACGACATGTCGAGCAGCAGGGCACTGCACGACAGTGTCGTGCAGCGTGTCCAAGCCCTAAAACCGACACAAAATCACATCAAAAATGACTCAGTCACATAGATCCGTAATCTACATCTCATAAGCAATCCAAATATGTAATTTGTTTTGAAAAACATTAACATTCAATCCATTGAGGCATTTCAACAAACACATGAATACATAGACCGATACGTGTCCGATACGGACACCAAACGGACACGAAATCCACCCAAATTTCGGAAACAGCTAGGGGACTCCTAGATCTAGCCCTAAATGCAAAGAAAACAAAATATTAATGCAATTTAAAGGACTTTACCTATATGTGCAAAAAGCTTGAAAAAGCTTCAAATGGGGGATTCTTCCTTGCTAGCCAAAGCTCCCAAATTGTGTCCAAACTGTAGTTAACTTCCATGAACAGTAAGGAAACCCAAATTAGAACACCATGGAAGTAGTTTGGATGAAAAAGGATTAATATTGAATAAAATAGGAAGAAGTTTCAATGGAGGCTAACCTTGTTCTTGAAAAAAATGAAGGGATGAACAAAGGAGGCTACTATTTTGGGAGGGATTTTATAGGGTGTTCTTCCCTTGGGGGGCCGGCCACCAATGCTAGGTTTAGGGTTTTGGGGAACAATCTAAGGGCTCTCATTCCATCAAGTCCAATCAAGGGCCTACAACCTAGGCTTCACACTTGACTTAAATGCAACCTATTTCATTCTAACTAATCATGACTTAACTCAACTAACCAATACTAACTATTACTAACCATGGCTAACTAGACTAGCTATGACTAATCTAGGTTAGGTCCAATCTAGGTTAGGGCTAAACACAACACAACACAAGACAATCAATTAAATAATATTTAAAACACACCATTCTAAATAATCATTTTAAATTCCAATAATATATATTAAATTCAAATAATTCAAAAATGACAAAATACCCTCAAACTAAAAATGATAAATAAAATACCCTAATCACATGGCTAGGCTCTAGGGCAGACAGTCTCTACGGATTCACTAGCTGCACACCAAATCATAAGTCATGATATTTAATAGTTTTAAAATAATTAAAAATCAATAAAAATCATATTATTATTTAAATACCATAATTAAATAAATTAAAATACAAAATTTCAAATTACCCTCATTTTAGAAACTGGGTGTTACACCACTCCCTTACCCTTCATCGCAGTCTTGGAAGTCTTGGGGGCCATCGTTGATCCAAGAAGAAGAAGAAGAAGAAGAAGACGATAGCCTAGGGCAAGAGAGGTTCGAATAAAAGAAAGTAAAGAGTTTTTATAAAAAATTACTCTTATTTATAGGCGGACAGGGGATCATAAACCGACGGACGCTTCGATTCGTGTGCCGTCTAAAGAACAAAATCGACGCTTCGGTCATCGAGGCAAATCTGTCCCTGGGGATCCTGCCCCCAAAAGACGGCTCTAAATCAAAACGAATCAAGAGCAATTAATGACACCTACGTGGCAGAAAGGACAGCATGCGGCCAGAGCGGTCCTTGCGGCTAGGAAGTCCATGCGGCCAGGCAGTCCATGCGGCCAGAGCGGTCCATACGGCTAGGAAGTCCATGCGGCCAGGTAGTCCATGCGGCCAGGCAGTCCATGCGGCCAGAAAGGCCATGCGGCTAGGAAGTCCATGCGGCCAGGAAGTCCATGCGGCCATAGCGGTCCATGCGGCTAGGAAGTCCATGCGGCCAGGCAGTTCATGCGGCCAGAAAGGCCATGCGGCTAGGAAGTCCATACGGCCAGAATATCTTATGCGGCCAGGAGAGCTTATGTGGACATAGCCATGCTTCTCATTCAAAGTATTTTAATTTTTCAAATTGAAAACTTTGAAGGGGGTCTTGTAGAAGCATGGAAATGAACAGGACATCCTATGCATCTCAAGACTAGGAGAGTTTCATGCGGCTCAAGACTAGGAGAGTTCCATTCGGCTCAAACGTCCATTAGAGTTCATGCGGTTCAGAAATTCCCAGCGAGCCACGTGGCCTTATGCGGTTCAAAAAGTCCTTCACAAACTGGCCGTAATTAATTTATGCAGCTGGCTCATTTAATGCCCTGGTGCAAGGCGACAGCTCTGACACGAAGGTTTGACAGCTCTGACATAAAGCTGCAATGATGACTTTGACATAATGGCGTGCTCCTAGGGAAACAAAGAAAATCTCTATAGCTGGCACGATCCACCGAGTTCTAAAGCACTTCATTCCATGCGGCTCTGACACGTGGCTATCCTTATGCGGTTCAGTTGGAGGTCACCCCATGCGGCTGCTACTCCTATGCGGCTCGGATCATGAGGGCCACCCCCATGCGGCTGCTACTCCTATACGGCTCAGATCATAGGGCCACCCTCATGCGGCTCAGATTAAAGGATTGCCCTGCGATTCAGCTATGGACACCCTTATGCGGCTCAGATCATAGGGCCACCCTCATGCGACTCAGATTAAAGGATTGCCATACGGTTCAGATATGGCCACCCCTATGCGGTTCAGATCATAGGGCCACCCTCATTCGGCTCAGATTAAAGGATTGCCATGCGGTTCATATAAGGCCACTCTTATGCAGTTCTGACACGAGGTCACGCTCATGCGGCCCAACCACGACAGTCCTCCATACGGCTCGCAGCAGTTGGGACACGTGGCGGGAGCTGATCGAATCTCAATAATTTATATTTATTGTAGTCAATAAGGGACACGTGGCGGGAGCTGATCGAATCTCAATAATTTATATTTATGAAAGATACGTGGCAGGAGTCGATCAAATCTCAATAACTCAGATTTGCTGCAATCAACATAACCGTCCAGATTTGGTCAAATCCCAAACAAATTAGATTTATTGCAATCATCATAATCACCCGGATCAATCCCCAACAAATGATGCAGATTTGTTGCAATCAACATAAAAGCAAGATCAGGGCAAATCTTAACAAATCCTTGGCCGCCCTCTGTTTAAAATGCAATCATTGCAAACCCTAATTATCATACCCCACTCCTATAAATAGTAAGGTGCCATTCCCTTGCAAACCCTGGACAAAAAAAAGTGGAGACAGAGCACAGAGAGCACTAAGATATACGCATAAGGCCAGACACAGAGAGGTCCACACCCGAGCAGTAGCATTTCTTTCCGGGTGCCGAGGCTGCGTCCGATCGTCCAAGGAGTAAGGCAGAGCTGCCGTCACTTTTCCGAGCCTCTACCGTCACCCCCAGAAAAACTAAACATTTGTACTTAGATTGCTGTACCTAGGTTTTTGTCCCTAGGCTTTCTTTGTACGAGCGAGTTTGTGTTGTGAAGTAAAAGTCCAGTCCTCCCATAAAACTGTTCTGTTCTTTTATAATCAATTATAAACATCCGTTCCTCTAAAGGCCTTGGGGTTCATATCTGTGAAATTCTTGATAGAGCTTTCATAAGGATGTAGAGCCGGTACTAGTGCTGGTACTGGTACTGGAGGTGGTGGTGGAGGTCTAGCCAAGGCTGCCATCATAGTTTGTCTCATCAGCTTAGTCTGCTGCCAGTGAGCCTGCATCATGGCGTACATAAACTGGGAAGTAGGGCTCCTATCAGTCGGTGGTGGAGGCATCTGAGGTCCCGACTATGGTGGAAACTGCTGAGGGAATGGTGATGGTGGAGATAGTGGTACATTCCCTTCCGAGGGCACGGTAGTGGCTTGTCCAGCCTGGCTGACTGGGGTGCTGCGATCTCTGGGTGCACCGTCGTCGATGTCGTAGTTGGCTGCGACTGTCCTGACTGGTATGGTATCACCGGAGTCATTGGAAGATTCTATCCCTCCGGGGTAGTCTCTTCACCAGATGTGAGGGCCAAGGCAGAAGTGCGTCCGCTTGTTAGATTCATACTGTTGGCACGAGGAAGAATAGGACGATATTAGAAAGGGTTAGGTATGAGGTAATTTAAGTAATCAAAGGAATTTGAAAAGATTGGAAGTCAAGGGAAGTAGTAGTTCTGGATGAGATATTTCCTATTCCTATATGCAGGCTTGTTGGGCACAGTCATGTGACCCAACAATATTTTTTAGACCTCCATGGGCCACTATAAAACCATGTAACGCCCAGTCCCAAAATACATAGGACCAAGTACGTGAGCATGCTAGCTGCACATGTACGAAGAATACTCCAATATATGGAATCCTCGTATACGCACATAAGCTGTAAATAAAATAATCACATGCCAGAATAATATAATCTAATCTCATCACAGCTCTACACAGAAGATAATAGTGTCCAGATAATAAATAAGTGTATCAAAAGATAGCCGGGTGGACATATCCACTCCAAACAACTATGAAAATAGTCTCACAAGATCGGAGTCCAACCTCCGCAAAATAGAAAGAAAAAGAGATGCAAAAATATCCACTAATGTCTCAATAAATGAATCATCTAGAAATCAGCAGGGGAAGCCTCATCATCAATATAGGATGGATCCAGTGCCGCTCCATACTCCTGTGGAAACTCGTCTAACCCTGGAGAGATAACTAGGTCCTAGGCGGGACATAACAAGATACAAGAAAACACCATGCCAAATAAACTGTGATAATAAAATAGAAAAGAAAGGATGCATGCAATCGGGTTCCTGACCATTCTACTGTGAATATGCAGTTAAGATACAATCATTCGATGCATGAGCCCTGGCTGAATATAGGATCCGGTATAGTCCCGTCTTGGGCACCAGTGACCAAGTGCATAACGTTCAAAAACTTCAGTAGCCAACCTGAGAGGATAATCATACCCGTATCTCCAGCGGAGCTTCCGGGTTACATGGGTAGTATAATCGAAGCCCATACGTCAGGTATTGTTCTCCCTACCCAATGCCTAGTATCATCATCTACATGAATGATATGAACCTCTAGTAACCACCAAGTCTCCTAGCATGCAATTCTATTGGCAGTTACTCCTATCCGTCGTACGCTCCATACGTATCGGTGGCCAGCCGACTATGCGGTACGTGTCCTATATGTGACTCACAACACGTGATAAAGCAAGTATCAAGGTCGTACGAGATATACCAATACCTCATCAACAATGGGTGGTCACTATACTAAGTCAATGCAAGAGAAATAAATAAAAGCAAGGAAACGACCGATAAAGTCGCTTGCACCCAAGTGTGACTTGGACGCACAGTTTTATAATATCAACAAATAAGAAATGCTAAAAATAGCAACTGAAAATAAGAATATAATAATTACAGAGTTAGGTGGCAAGATATCTTGCCTGGTGGTGCGAAGGTGGTAAGTCCAAGAATCACAATGTCAGCAAAAGAAATGTCACAATCTCCAAACAACTCCGGATGCTGAAACAAACATCAAGAACATGTTCGGAATAAGTGATATACCTAGGAAACGCCTGTCCAAAAGTCAAATTCTGGAACAGGAACAAAATCATAATTTCGGATCAAAATGATGTCCGCCATTGGATCCATTTTGCATCGAAACGCGTGCCAATATTTACGGTCTCTAAAGTCATCAAGCTACATGTCTACGGATCCGGTTTGAGAAGATGAACCCAACGGTACGTCCAATTTTGGATTCCGATGAGCCGTGCACAAAATTGCCCGTTGGATCGGGTCGCGGGCCCGCCAAATTGGCGTTCCGATCAACCTTTTCAGAATCGGACCAAACTTGGCATACAGGACCAGAAAATCGATACGGTCCTGTTTGCGCAAGTTTTGCATCGATTCGATGAACGTGCACGAAGTTATGACCAAGTTTGCAAAACGTCGATACGGGGGTATCTCGACGGATACGTACTGATTTCGTCGCGCACACGCAACGAAATCGGGTTTCGTCAGTTCCCACACGTCGACAACATCCATATGCGCCTTTCGATGCGTATAGTGCACGACCACGTCGTCCGGTTTGTCGGGGCGCACGCCGTATCGGGAAGTTTTTCTAAAGTTTTTATTATTTTGACACAATGTTTCGCACAAGTTTAATATCATGTAACTTTCTGTACAGTAAACGAAATAAAAATCCACGAAGTGCGTTTTGATCTCGATTATGTTGTTTATGACTTTTTTCAATTAGTATATTAAAAATCCTAATGTGCTGATCAAAAGATGGCTTCCAAGTTAGGTTCCTGGACTGCCCGATACTCTGTTTTCGAGTCCAATTCTTACTCGACTTTGCATCGAGTTTTCAATCAATCTAGGGGGTGAAGTCGAAATTCTTCTAATGGAATTCGAAGAGGGTTATATGGCCTTTCTATAGGACTTTACGGAAACAAAAACGATCGATAATGGACGGAGAAATTGAAGTGGGAAGTTGGTACCTAGCTGTGTTCTTTGGAACAGAGGTTCTATTCTGGACGATCGGATCGGGACTATTGTCTGGCGGTGCGGTGGCTGCCAACGGCGTGCAGACGGCCGAGACGAGGCTCGGGGGTGTTTGTGTCGTTCTGGAGTCGAAGATCGGGGTTGGGGACGAGTGTAGATGGAGAATTATTTTGAGGAACCCTAGTTGCGCATGTTAATATAGGATGTTTAAATCCTTCTTGGATTCAGATTTGATTCCTATGACATACAGGAATGAGCCGATACGAAGAGAAGGAGGATTAGGATGAGGAGAGGATTCGAAAAAGATTGATAAAATAGGCTTAAGATTTGATTCAATCAAATCTTCAAAAATTGTTTTGTTCGTAGGAAGGAAGGAAAGAGGGGGTCGGGCTCGGGCTATTTGCGTTACTGTCTACTTCATGAACAGTAACTAAAGCTTGGTTTTTTTTCCTCTTTACTTATATATATACTCTTATATATTTGTATACTTATATAGTAATACATACATTCATAAGCCATTAAAATACAAGAAAGTCCTAAAAATAAATTATAAACTTAATTATATCCATATAAGTATTTTTAGGAAAATATTTTGAAGCAAGTAATATAGAATATTATTATCATGCAATACATACTATATAAGATCAAGTACTTATGAATATCAAAATTACTAAATAAAATATAAAAATTCCTATATAGAAATAGGGGGTTTTACATGTCCATTTGGTCTGATTTTTAGTAGCATTAGTAATTGCGGCTGTAGACCCAGTTTCTAGAACATTTGGTTCTTCCTCAGTTAGCACGTGGTCAATTTCCGCAAGGTGAAGATTAAGGCTAACCTTCCTCTTCCAGATTTGGTAGTGCTCTCCATCAAATTTCTCTAACTTTTTAAAGTTGGAATTGATGATTTCAAGATGAAAAATTGTATTTGACAACACTTCGAAGAAGATGCACTATTGAGATCTTGAAGAATTCAGAGATAGAAAATCAAATGCAAAACTTCGAAGAAGGTGCACGTGATTTTTGTAACATCAACGATGAATGCCCACAAAATGTTTCTGATTAGATCAGAGAATATTTCGTGGACAAGAAATGAACAGAAAAAGATCTTGTTCAGAACAAGATAGAAGTGAAGAAGAGATGAACGGAAGAACGGCCTGCTGGGGTGAATTATCACCGGTGCTTAAAGCTATATTTGTCCCACACGAACAGCTTCCAGGAACCAGCAAGTTCAGAAAAGAACTTATGGAACACTCTGCTCTTCTGACTCCTCGGACGGCGCTGAACTCTCTGTCTATGTTCCTCTCTTTCCTGCTCTCTGGATTTTGGAAATGACTTGTAGAAGAACTGTCACGCCCCAGAACCAGAATACTGGAGAGCGGGGGAATGACTCAGCCAGCTACGTATTACGGGTAGATGAATACCGTATAATACGATCAATGCTGTCTAACCAGACGAGGGGGTGCATACTACATAATGGTCTTCCTATGGTCATTTCACCTCTATTGTCTCAATCATTCGAACAAGAAGCAGTAATAGAGAACATGTAAGATAAAGCAGTAAGGCGTCCCAAACGCTCTGTCAAAATGTTCTTGATATCTGGCTTTACAAAACATAGCCAGATTGATGTAGCAAAAGTATACACAATTGTTATCAGCTGCAGCCTGACGTTAGTTACAATTATGTAAAAAGTAAGTACAAGACAATCCGACTAACATGTCGGTGCCAAACGGCAAGGTATAAGGTATTTAACAAAACGAGCGGGGAAGTAAGAAAACCCACTCGAGTTCTCCTGCGATCGTCCTTCTAGTGTTGACCATCTTGGAGGTAGAAGTAAGCTGGATCCTCGGGGACTGGCTCTAAATCTGGCCATGCAAAACCAGAGAGGTTAGACCTCTAATAGCAAGTACCACAAGGGAGGACGATATGAAGGACTAAACCAGTAAGTAAGAGAATATAATAATAGATCTCTGCTTGCTACTAGGACTCACATCACATCAAGACACTTCGAACCAACCTCCCAACCAAACAAGGACAGAAGTTGGCCCGTCATGTCCTGACATTCTGATCATCCCAGTTAGGTAACAGAGTACAGTGCACAAACAAATCATCTTGAACGGCCAACCAACTCCTACGGCTTGCTATTATGAGTTCCAAGTTATCCTGGAATAATGCAATTAGGGATTCCTCAGTTCTTACTATGTGCAAGCAAGGCTAGTCTATCCAGTCAATCAATTGGCACATGCATGAATTAGACGAGTCCTAGCAGGACGCTCGTCAAAATACAATATACAATAATAATAAAAGCAGATACTGTTCCCTGCCCGTGTGGCAGATTTACAGTATCTGTGGGAACCAGCCGGCCCGTCGGGTACTACTCGTTCCAAGGGGGCTGCCATGTAAGAATTCGGGAATCCATTCTCTCCATGCAATCATTATTTTATTTAACTTAATAGTCCCTACGTTGAGTGAAATTCCATGCCGTGGATCATGGTCATTCAAATGAGTACTTTCGTACGGGGTACGATATGCACAACTCTACAACGATACCAGTGCGGTTAGGTTGCAGGTCTTACATAGCGTAATGCAACAATCAAATCTAACCACGGTGATCATGCCTTGACCATAAAGTACACATACTTCTTTTTGGAAGATAAAAATAACTAAATAAATAAATAAATAATTTGAAGCCTGCATGTGCCTGTATGTCAATATTCGAGATTAGCCAGTCGATTACAATAGTTCATTTCATGAACGTGTCTCATTCATTTAATTCAATAAGACGACTAGCCAGTCTCTTTAGTTCCAACTAGGAACGCATGATCAATTTTAGTCAAGCTAACAATTATTATCAATGGTATCAAGGCATGAAAGTCAACTAGTATTCAGTGGGGTCGAGTCTACAACCCTCAGGGTTTAATCCCAGTCAATCCGGGTATCTATAACTCAACTCATGACACATGGTACATCCCACGTCATAATCTATAATTAACAGAATTACTAGCATATCATGATTATATCAAGTTTATGCAAAAAGGCGTAAGGATATAAAATGGACGTAAAATATCTAATAAAATATCAATATTCAGGGCTATAGAATAGTCATGCGGCCAAGTCTAATGCGGCCAGTATGGATCTTATGCGGCAAGGAAAGGAGTCGGGTTTATGCGGCTCAGTGGGCAGAGGCACATGCGGCTGAAAATGCGGGAACCTATGCGGCTGGCGAGTGGGACTAGCTCCCATGCGGCAAGCAGAAGGGGTGTTCCATGCGGCTAGGATGAATTGGGCTCATGCGGCCGAAAAAGGCAAGACACATGCGGTCAGCGGGAAGGATACTCATGCGGCTGGCGGGAATGAGTCCATGCGGCTCAACCAAGTCGAACCCCATGCGGCCGGGTCAAGGAGATTGCTTATGCGGCTGGCGGGGGGGGGGGGGGGGGGGAAGTTCATGCGGCTATAAAGTTCAGGACCTCATGCGGCCAGCGAGTGAGTCTGGTTCATGCGGCTGGATTTGGAGAGAAATCCATGCGGTCAGGAAAAGACGGGGGCGCATATGCGGTTAAGTGGGGAAAGTCCATGCGGCTAGGAGAACTCCCTATGCGGCTGGGCTCAAATGAGTCTCATGCGGCCGGGTAGAAACTTTCCATGCGGCTGAGAAGGAAACAACCCATGCGGCTAGGGATCACTTGCCGCATGAATTATTCATGCGGTCAAGTCAAGTACTGTTCTTCTTCTCCAAGTTTCAAAGAAGAAGAACACCATAAACCCAAGCTTCAAAGTTCCATAAAACCTTCATCCAGAGTCCAAATTCGAACTTCCTTAGGTCAAAATTGGATAGAACGAAATTCTCTACAACATGGAACCATCAAAACTTGAAGATAACAAAGTTTACTAGATCAAAACCTAAGAAACCCGAAAATGTAACAAACTTAGATCTACAACAAATTAGCCATAGAAATTAAAAATGCTAAGTACTAAAGAGACATAGAATCAAATAAGGAGGATGATGGAACAATAATAATGGGAATCCATCAAGAAGCAAGTTGGTACTTGCCTACGGTTTGGTAGGTGGAGAGAGTAATGAAGAAGAAGAAAAGGAGTAATGGTGAGAATGAGTAATAAGGAGAGAGAATGGTGAGGGTGGCTTAAATATGGAAGGGGTGGTAGGTGGGAGTTGGGCCGGGTCCAATAGGTCCAATGGGTCGGGTTGCACGGGTCCAACAAGGCTAACCCGAAAGTAAGACTAAAGCAGGAAATAAAATGCAGGTAATAAAATTACAGGAAGAAATATAGAAATAAAATTGCAGGAAATAAATTGACATAAAAATTAAAGAGCAGCTAATTAATTAACATGAAAATTTAAAGAGTAGATAATAGAATTGCAGAAAAATAAAGTGCGGAAAATAAAATGCAGATAATTAATTAACATGAAGTTATTAAGAATTTAAATACAGGATACTACATGATAAATGCTAAATAAATACATTCAGGCAATCTACGTATTAAAATACGCATTCTGGGAACGGGGAGTGACATCTCTACCCTCCTTAGAAAAATTCCGTCCTCGGAATTTCAAATCCAAGCAGGATAGAAACATCGGGGCTAAACTAATCTAAGTACAAGCAATTCAATGAAGCAATCCTTTTACAATATCCATAGCAAGTAACATATATGTAAACCCATCAATCTACGATATCAAGCAATTCTACCTATAAGGTGATAAGCATGAGGAATCAAGACAATCAAGGTATACAGAAAAAGATATATCTTGTGAGTCAAATAGGTGTGGATACCGTGATCGGATATCATCCTCACGTTCCCACGTTGACTCTCCCAAGGAGTGATGACCCCAAGCAACTCGGACAAGACTAATTGTACGGTTCTTGAGTATCTTCTCTCTTCGGTCCAAAATGGACACAGGCTGTTCCTCGTAAGACAGGTTGGTACCAACAACCAGCTCAGAGTGATCGAGGACATGGCTTGGGTCCGATACATACCTACATAATTGAGATACATGAAATACGTCATGCACCTCTCGTAACGAAGGTGGGAGTGATAAACGATAAGCAACATCGCCTATCCTCTCAAGAATAACAAATGGGCCCACGTACCGCGGACTCAACTTCCCGCGAACGCCAAACCTAATGACCCTACGGGTAGGTGAGATCCGCAAGAACACGTGGTCCCCAACAGAGAACTCTAACGGCCTACGATGCTGGTCCGCCCAATGACGATGCCGATCCTGCGCAACTCGAAGTCGCTCTCTAATTCCCTTAATCAATTCAACCGTCTGAACAATCATTTCTGGGCCTAACATCTTCCTCTCTCCGATATCATCCCATGCTAGTGGCGACCTGCACTTCTTACCATATAATGCCTCGAATGGCGCCATCTGGATACTGGCTTGATAACTGTTGTTGTATGAGAACTCGACTAAGTGAAGGTGACTCTCCCAAGACCCTCCAAAATCTAGAGTGCAAGCTCACAACATGTCTTCTAAAGTCTGAATCGTCCTTTCTGATTGCATGTCCGTCTGTGGATGGTAAGCCGTGCTAAATCTTAACTTGGTACCCAGACTATGATGCAAGCTCTTCCAGAAATGTGATGTAAAACGGGTATCTCTGTCGGACACAATACTGACAGGGACTCCATGCTGCCTGACTATCTGTTGCATATACAACTCTGCCAACTTTTCTGTAGATTGCCCTACTCTGAAAGGGAGAAAATGTGCTACCTTTGTAAGCCGATCCACTATCACCCAAATAGCATCTTTACCACTTGGTGATCTCGGTAAACCGGTCACAAAGTCCATTGTAATATGCTCCCATTTCCATTCCGGAATAGGAAGCGGTTGCAATAATCCTGCTGGCCTCTGCTGTTCTGCCTTCACTTGCTGACATACCAAGCAACGGGAAACAAATCTAGCTATCTCTCTCTTCATCTCGTTCCACCAGAAATACTGCTTGATATCTTGGTACATCTTGGTCCCTCCAGGGTGTATAGAATACTGGGAACTGTGAGCTTCTGCCATAACCTCCTGTCTGATATCTCCACTAGGCACACATAGACGTGATCCAAACCTAAGTGTACCATCTTCATGAATTCTCATCTCCTTCCTGAGCCCTGACTCACATTCTGCCCTAAGCTTCTGAATCCTTGGGTCTTGTGCCTGAGCTGCCTTGATCCTGTCTACTAAGTCGGATTGAACTTGCAGACTCGCCAGAACTCCTACATCACTAGGAAGTACAACCTCGATGCCCATTTCCTGAAGGTCTTCTAAGATATGCTTCTGCGTTGTCAACATAAATACGCTGCCTCTTCTGCTGAGAGCGTCTGCTACCACATTAGCCTTGCCTGGATGATACTGAAGCTCCACGTCATAATCCTTGATCAACTCCAACCATCTTCTCTGCCTCATGTTCAGCTCCTTCTGAGTAAAGATGTACTTCAGACTTTTGTGGTCTGTGTACATTTCCACTCGGTCACCATATAAATAATGTCTCCATAGCTTCAAAGCAAATACTACTGCCGCCAACTCCAAATCATGAGTTGGGTAATTCTTCTCGTGGTCTCGAAGCTGCCTAGATGCATATGCTATCACCTTCCCATGTTGCATAAGGACACATCCAAGTCCTTTACCTGACGCATCACAATATACAGTAAAACCTCCGGGTCCCACTGGCAATATAAGAATAGGCGCTGATATCAACTTCTGCTTCAGATTCTCAAATGATGCCCGGCATTCTACAGACCAAACGAATGGTACATCCTTCCGGGTCAAGCGGGTCATGGGTGCTGAAAGCCTTGCAAAGTCTGACACAAACCTTCTGTAATATCCTGCCAATCCCAAGAAACTTCGTACATCAGCTACGGTCTTGGGTACTGGCCAATTCTTCACTGCTTCTACCTTCTTGGGATCCACTGCTACTCCAGCTCCTGATACAATATGACCAAAAAATAAAATGTGATCCGTCCAGAATTCACACTTGCTAAGCTTGGCATACAACTGGTTCTCTCTTAGAACCTGCAACACTTTCCTGAGGTGGTCTTCATGCTCCTCTTCACTAGCAGAGTACATAAGAATGTCATCAAGGAATACTACGACAAACTGATCTAAATACGGCATAAAGATGCGGTTCATCAAATCCATGAATATTGCTAGAGCATTGGTCAAACCAAACGGCATTACTAAAAACTCATAATGCCCATACTTCGACCTGAATGCTGTCTTGGGAATATCCTCCTTCCGAACCCTCACCTGATGATACCCTGAACGAAGATCTATCTTGGAGAAAACTCTAGCCTTGTTCAACTGATCAAATAAGTCGTCGATCCTTGGTAGTGGGTACTTGTTCTTTACTGTTGCCGCGTTAAGCTTCCTGTAATCGATGCACAATCTGGACGACCCATCCTTCTTCCCCACAAGTACCACTGGTGCTGCCCATGGTGACACGCTAGCTTGGATGAACTTCTTCTCCTTCAATTCCTCTATGTGCTGATACACCTTGGCCTGCTCTGAATCCGCCATTCTGTAAACCCGATCTGATATTGGTTTAGTTCCTGGTGCCAATTCTATACTGAACTCAATATCTCTAACCGGTGGTAGACCTGGAAGTTCTTCAGGAAATACGTCTAGAAATTCTTCAACTACCTTCAGAATCTGAACTTCTTCCATTGCCGTCACTACTCCCTGTTCTTGTTGAGTTGCCTCTGACCTGACCAAGGTGAACCTCTCCATACCTGGAATATCAAAAGATACACTTCCACTACGACAATCTATTGTCGCATGACTGTCTTTCAGCCACTCCATGCCTAAGATAACGTCAAAATTTCCAACAGAAAATTCTATCAACCGGGCGGGTAAAGGATGCCCGCACACTACGACACTACATGCTAAACTAACTCTACTAACTCCCACGAGCCCATTACCAGTGAGTATATTCAACCTCCCTGGCAATGCCTCGAACTCTACTCCTAGTCGTGTCGCAAATTGTGCAGATATAAATGAATGGGATGCTCCCGAATCAAACAATGCTACTGCGGGATATGAGGCGACGAGAATGTTACCTGCCACAACATCTCCCGATGCCAATGCCTCTTCCAAGGACAGTGTGAATGCCTGCCCTCGACCTCCTTGCTGATTCCCATGCCGTGGCCTAGCCTGGTGCTGCTGCTGGCCCCTGCCTTGATGATGCTGGGGCGGTCTATGCTGGTGTTGCTGCATCGGCGGCCCCTGCTGCCGAAACATCTGAGCCTGTGATACTAACGGACGCTGCGCCAACGGCCTCACTGCCAATGCTGGTCCTCGATACTGTCCTGCCCCTGGTGCTGGCAGAGCAGGAAACTGCTGCCCTGGCCCTCCTGCCCTCGAATTCATGGGACATGTGGTAACCCGATGATCTGGGTTTCCACATATCAGACACAGTCCATTCAATGTTCGACACACATCTCTAGTGTGTCCCATCTTCCCACAATAAGTGCAGCCCGCCGGGGGTTGCTGGTTCTTCCTCTGTTGCTGTTGCTGCTGCCTGGGTGGTGGTGCTGGTCCTCGTATCGCCACATCGTGGATACGAATGCCAGTGGATGGTGCTGTTGTTCGGGGCGCCGCTCCCCCTCCTCCTTCAATCTGACTGTGAGATCTCTTCTGACCTCCAGTCCTTACTGCAAGCCTCTGAATGGTGATCTCATGCCTTCGAGTCGCCGTCAATATCTCATCAAAAGTCTGGTAATTGTGCCCTTCTATCAATTGCAAGAGCTCAAGATGAAACCCTTGCTGGAACCTCATAGCCCTCTGGCGCTCCGTCGCTACCATCTCGGGGGCAAATCTACTCAATCTGCAGAACTCCGCTGCATAAGCATCTACAGTCTTGCCAGCCTGTCTGAGGTTGATAAACTTCTGTTGCAGCTCAAACTGTGCCATAACTCCATAGTACTTTGTCTTGAACCTTGCAGTAAAATCGTCCCAAGCCACAGGACGTCTGATGCCCACTTCCTCTGCTTCCCACCAATCACGTGCAAGATCCTGAAGTAACAACTTCACTAGATCCACACGCTCTTCTGCCGGTACCTTAGCTGCTGTCAGAATAGCCTCAATATCCTTAAGCCATGCATCTGCTGAGATGGCATCCTCCGTGCCTTCGAAACGGCGGGGGTTGTACTTGCAAAATCGGGCTGACGCTCCTGAATCTGGCCTCGCCCCTCTTTCCAATGCCGTCTGTAATCCTTGGTTGAGTAGTACATTCTGCTCTTGCAACTGAGCGTGCATGCGCTGCTGGGCTAACATCTGGTGTTGCTGAGTGGCCATCATCCCTCTCATAATCTCTAGAAGGGCTGGTGTGTCCACTTGGGTAGGTGGAACTGTTGGTGGGGGTAGAACATCCGGATACTGCGGTCCAACCGCTGGTTCTACTATCACTTCTTCCTGGATAGTCTCTTGAGTTAGTACCGGCTCTTGTTGCTGACCAACATGGTCAGGTTGTCCATGCTGCTGTCCATGTTGTTGTTGTCCAGCTCTAACAGGTGCGGACGAGGTGCCCCTAAGAAAAGGGACAAGAGAACAATCAAACGACCGGACATGAAGGATCAATGAAGTCAAAGGATACTGGAATGTCAAGCAAGGGTTGAGAACAACGAATCATGAGATCAAGGGGGAACATATATGATTGAGACATCCTATAAATCAAAACACCCCACAAGTCTGAAACCAGACCTGCATGGGCCACCACTAAAACCTTGTCACGCCCCAGAACCATAATACTGGAGAGCGGGGGAATGACTCAGCCAGCTACGTATTACGGGTAGATGAATACCGTATAATACGATCAATGCTGTCTAACCAGACGAGGGGGTGCATACTACGTAATGGTCTTCCTATGGTCATTTCACCTCTATTGTCTCAATCATTCGAACAAGAAGCAGTAATAGAGAACATGTAAGATAAAGCAGTAAGGCGTCCCAAACGCTCTGTCAAAATGTTCTTGATATCTGGCTTTACAAAACATAGCCAGATTGATGTAGCAAAAGTATACACAATTGTTATCAGCTGCAGCCTGACGTTAGTTACAATTATGTAAAAAGTAAGTACAAGACAATCCGACTAACATGTCGGTGCCAAACGGCAAGGTATAAGGTATTTAACAAAACGAGCGGGGAAGTAAGAAAACCCACTCGAGTCCTCCTGCGATCGTCCTTCTAGTGTTGACCATCTTGGAGGTAGAAGTAAGCTGGATCCTCGGGGACTGGCTCTAAATCTGGCCATGCAAAACCAGAGAGGTTAGACCTCTAATAGCAAGTACCACAAGGGAGGACGATATGAAGGACTAAACCAGTAAGTAAGAGAATATAATAATAGATCTCTGCTTGCTACTAGGACTCACATCACATCAAGACACTTCGAACCAACCTCCCAACCAAACAAGGACAGAAGTTGGCCCGTCATGTCCTAACATTCTGATCATCCCAGTTAGGTAACAGAGTACAGTGCACAAACAAATCATCTTGAACGGCCAACCAACTCCTACGGCTTGCTATTATGAGTTCCAAGTTATCCTGGAATAATGCAATTAGGGATTCCTCAGTTCTTACTATGTGCAAGCAAGGCTAGTCTATCCAGTCAATCAATTGGCCCATGCATGAATTAGACGAGTCCTAGCAGGACGCTCGTCAAAATACAATATACAATAATAATAAAAGCAGATACTGTTCCCTGCCCGTGTGGTAGATTTACAGTATCTGTGGGAACCAGCCGGCCCGTCGGGTACTACTCGTTCCAAGGGGGCTGCCATGTAAGAATTCGGGAATCCATTCTCTCCATGCAATCATTATTTTATTTAACTTAATAGTCCCTACGTTGAGTGAAATCCCATGCCGTGGATCATGGTCATTCAAATGAGTACTTTCGTACGGGGTACGATATGCACAACTCTACAACGATACCAGTGCGGTTAGGTTGCAGGTCTTACATAGCGTAATGCAACAATCAAATCTAACCACGGTGATCATGCCTTGACCATAAAGTACACATACTTCTTTTTGGAAGATAAAAATAACTAAATAAATAAATAAATAATTTGAAGCCTGCATGTGCCTGTATGTCAATATTCGAGATTAGCCAGTCAATTATAATAGTTCATTTCATGAACGTGTCTCATTCATTTAATTCAATAAGACGACTAGCCAGTCTCTTTAGTTCCAACTAGGAACGCATGATCAATTTTAGTCAAGCTAACAATTATTATCAATGGTATCAAGGCATGAAAGTCAACTAGTATTCAGTGGGGTCGAGTCTACAACCCTCAGGGTTTAATCCCAGTCAATCCGGGTATCTATAACTCAACTCATGACACATGGTACATCCCACGTCACAATCTATAATTAACAGAATTACTAGCATATCATGATTATATCAAGTTTATGCAAAAAGGCGTAAGGATATAAAATGGACGTAAAATATCTAATAAAATATCAATATTCAGGGCTATAGAATAGTCATGCGGCCAAGTCTAATGCGGCCAGTATGGATCTTATGCGGCAAGGAAAGGAGTCGGATTTATGCGGCTCAGTGGGCAGAGGCACATGCGGCTGAAAATGCGGGAACCTATGCGGCTGGCGAGTGGGACTAGCTCCCATGCGGCAAGCAGAAGGGGTGTTCCATGCGGCTAGAATGAATTGGGCTCATGCGGCCGAAAAAGGCAAGACACATGCGGTCAGCGGGAAGGATACTCATGCGGCTGGCGGGAATGAGTCCATGCGGCTCAACCAAGTCGAACCCCATGCGGCCGGGTCAAGGAGATTGCTTATGCGGCTGGCGGGGGGGGGGGGGGGGGGAAGTTCATGCGGCTATAAAGTTCAGGACCTCATGCGGCCAGCGAGTGAGTCTGGTTCATGCGGCTGGATTTGGAGAGAAATCCATGCGGTCAGGAAAAGACGGGGGCGCATATGCGGTTAAGTGGGGAAAGTCCATGCGGCTAGGAGAACTCCCTATGCGGCTGGGCTCAAATGAGTCTCATGCGGCCGGGTAGAAACTTTCCATGCGGCTGAGAAGGAAACAACCCATGCGGCTAGGGATCACTTGCCGCATGAATTATTCATGCGGTCAAGTCAAGTACTGTTCTTCTTCTCCAAGTTTCAGAGAAGAAGAACACCATAAACCCAAGCTTCAAAGTTCCATAAAACCTTCATCCAGAGTCCAAATTCGAACTTCCTTAGGTCAAAATTGGGTAGAACGAAATTCTCTACAACATGGAACCATCAAAACTTGAAGATAACAAAGTTTACTAGATCAAAACCTAAGAAATCCGAAAATATAACAAACTTAGATCTACAACAAATTAGCCATAGAAATTAAAAATGCTAAGTACTAAAGAGACATAGAATCAAATAAGGAGGATGATGGAACAATAATAATGGGAATCCATCAAGAAGCAAGTTGGCACTTGCCTACGGTTTGGTAGGTGGAGAGAGTAATGAAGAAGAAGAAAAGGAGTAATGGTGAGAATGAGTAATGAGGAGAGAGAATGGTGAGGGTGGCTTAAATATGGAAGGGGTGGTAGGTGGGAGTTGGGCCGGGTCCAATGGGTCCAATGGGTCGGGTTGCACGGGTCCAACAAGGCTAACCCGAAAGTAAGACTAAAGCAGGAAATAAAATGCAGGTAATAAAATTACAGGAAGAAATATAGAAATAAAATTGCAGGAAATAAATTGACATGAAAATTAAAGAGCAGCTAATTAATTAACATGAAAATTTAAAGAGCAGATAATAGAATTGCAGAAAAATAAAGTGCGGAAAATAAAATGCAGATAATTAATTAACATGAAGTTATTAAGAATTTAAATACAGGATACTACATGATAAATGCTAAATAAATACATTCAGGCAATCTACGTATTAAAATACGCATTCTGGGAACGGGGAGTGACAAAGAACAACTCTCGAATGAGAGAGAACAGAGGAACATATATATTGCCTATCCAATAACCGCCCAGTCTATGAAATGTACGGGTCGTGCCCGTGAAATGAGAAACTGTTTCGTAACTGTTCAGTTCGTGGATAGACACGATTGCGCTAATTGGCGCACAGCGCGTGCCATATGTGTCAACTGCGCACAGTGCACATACTCGGTCTCAATCGCACCCAATGTGCACCCGCTGCGCATACACGCTCAACGCACACACGTGCACTCGCTGCGCCAACTACGCACAAACTGCCGCGCTAAGTGCAAAGTGTGCCAACAAAATACCACATTACACGTCATGAGCCCGATTCCGAGTCCGAGTCACTACGGGGCTTAGCTCCAAAGGATATTAATTCCAAGAGCAAAAAGCATTTAATGCTTTACTATGGGGTCTTATCTTTACCTCCTAGTAAAATTACCCACATGGTCCCCTCTTTAGGGTCACCACCCCATGTGCATACGTTAACACAACACATAGCATTATATGAGATACACTTCTCGGAGCCTATCCGATGTGGGACTAAAAACTAGGCATGAAAGAGTGCAAGCTCTCTTTTCATGTCAAGGAATAAGTTCCAACAGATTTTAGCATCGAATTACCCATATGGAAATATTTTCATCCAATTTTGAGAACATTTTTCGAAGCACGACCTATGGGGCCCACAATTCGCCACCAATTGTCGCATTTGTAATCTTCTCATCGGATTCCGCTTCTAAGAACACTGATGAGTTCGTGGCTTCATGCTGGTTTTATTTGACCTATCATTTTCCCAATTTAGGTATGTTCTGAGTTGTTTCGTCGTTGATGTCCTGCAAGACCTGCAATTTGATACAAGTTTGCACATTTGGAATATGTTCGTTGAATTCTTCTAAAAATACTGATGTGCTTGTGGCATTGTTTTGATACTATTTATCATATCACTTTTCCATTTTGTTCGTATGCTAACTTGTCTCATTTTTATGTCCTGATGGGTCCCACACGTCGGTCCAGTTTGACTCATGAGGTGAATTTATGCAAATGAGCTATTATGGGATATTAGATGTTGCACACAATTATGTATAGTATTCTGGACACGTGGACATTATTTGCTCGACTAGGCCGATCCTTAGCTCATAGGGGTTAGAGGCGAACTTTCAAAATGACACCCTATACATAATGTAAATTTTTTTTTAACTAAGATAAAAAATAAATATAACAAAAAAATTGTTGCCTCCCGAAATTAAACTAAGATCCTAGTGTGAAAGTCTAACATGATAACCATTACACCACAACTATATTAAGTCAAGGGTGGCCCGTAGTTTACTATTATTAGATACGTTCATGTTGATTCCCCCTTTAGCTTTTAGGCCCTGGGCTGTCATCCAGCCTGTCGTAGGTCAGGGCCGTCCCTGCTGCTCGAGATTTAGCTATTGTTTAATAGTTATTGGGTTTCGTGTTCTTCTATGCCCAACATGATCGTTTTTGACATGACTCTTCATAAAATGCGTATTATGCAAGTATGCCTTAACAATGTAATTCAGTTAATACTATATTATGTTTAATATAGTATATATGTGTTGTTAACTCTTTCGAGGCTCCGAATGTCCGAATCAAATTCGGGTGCAATTGACTGTTGGCGTCGATCGGACTCAATATTAGTCTAGATAGTACTTGTGCTTGTAGGTTAACTTATTAGTGATATATCTTCCACCATATAGGGAGGCTTCAAAACGACTCAAGATTTAGCCGTCTAAGTCGTATGTATATCGACCATTTTATTTTTTTAAATATTACGAAAGATAAAAATTAACTTCCTCATCTACCATTTCTTAAAATTACCGATAAAAACTAACTTTCTCTCTTTTAGTCCGTACAAATATCTATTTTAAAACTAAATTTAAAACTGTTTAAAAACTAGATTTAAAGCAAAAAATATCAGAAAATATTTAGATTGTTTAACAAGGCTTAATTCAAATATATTTAAATATTTGAACTATTTTTCAACAATATTATAAAATATTTATACATAACAAATTATAATTAAAATTAAATTAAATTTTACAAATTTTAATTAAAATTTAAATATATACACAATAAAATTTAAATTTAATTTGAATATTTAAATTATTTTTGATAGGATTAGAAAGAAAAAAATGATTTAACGTGCAACAGACGTGTATCTTCGACCATAACTGCAATAGTAACAAGCTACATAACGTGTCAATATTAGATGACCTAATGAGGCTTATAGAAAAAGTTTGAGAAATTTAAGAGCTCACCATTTGTGTGTTGGTTGTTATTGCAACGATTCAAGGTCTTTTATTGTGCTCAGATGAGATTTGAAATTGGACGGTTATGTTAAACTGCCTACTGTACCAAAACTTTAATACTGTGTGGTGAAATATTTTAACAACATAAATCTTACCTTCTTCCTCTAATCATATTGTTAACGCTCATGAATATGATTTGTAAAAATCTATTTTGATTTTATTTGTGCATATTTAAGCAGAATCAAATTCAGCCTTAAAATCAACATGGTCCAACTTGTTGAAGCCTTCTACATTCTTCCACCACTCCTCTTCACCTTGAACAATTAGTACCTTAGTGGCAACCTGGTCGACACTACAACAGTCATAAATTGGGAATGGGACGGTCCTGAGATTCAAGCAGCACCTAACTTCCAACTTCTGGAGCGACGATAGATGGCCTGCATCGCAAATGCTGCTCAGCCTGGGCAACCCACATAGATGTAACCTTTCGAGCCTCGGTAGCATAATGTCTGCATATGTTCCATGTTCTGCCATGAACAAGTTCTGAAGCCGAGAACAAAATCTTACTTCCATCACTTGGATTTTTATTTCCATTACTTGGAGTTTCTGAAGGCTGACAGGCACACGGAACAGGACAAGCATGTTTGGGCATTACTCTAAATATATGGATTTGAGAAGTCCAAAGCTCCTTCCCTAAGAGAACCTGTCATTGCATATTGCTACTAGTTTCGTATGTTGGATAACCACAATCTATCTAGACCTTCTAGATGTCCCATCCATCTAGCATTTCTCAATTTAGGAGAGTTGAAGGTGTACTCCATGTCGTTGCAACACTTGATGTAACAATCTTTTAACTCTACAGTAGGCCATATCCCTTCTTGAGCATTTAGTTAATTGTGTAGAGAGAGAAGTTTAGGTCGGAACATACCAATCAATGTATATAGGCTGCATAGTCCTTTACCACCATTGATCTCTAAGCATTTGTCGCGAGGGTTGGCAATCCTTCTCCAACAATTGGATGAGAACACTTTTAGTAGTGTGGTGATCGACTTGTGCATAAATATCTTCATACAAAAACTGACTTGTATGGAAGCGACATCTCGATTTCTTCTCCTTCGGATCTTTCCTCCTTCGATTCTGTCACGACCCACACCCGATATAAGGGCACGAATGTGTAACAATGCCCAGCCTATGCCGCAGAATCGGTGGTAGAACGCTGTAGTCTACTATCAATAATATAATAATCTGTCATTGCAGCTCATCTCCGAACGGAGGATAAAAATAGAGATAGAGATATAAACTCAGAGTGCAAAGTATCTAACACAAATCCAAAGTGAACCACAATATAGTTATACAAGTCTGAAATAATAAACAAGCATAAAGAGTAAGCTGGAGACAGTCTAGTCAAATCTTAGTCTAACTGAGTAACTGCTAGTGCCTTCTTAGCTGGAACTAACCCCTGCTGGACTAGGGTCTCCTGGTCAATGCCCACTACGTCATGAGGACCATAGTAGGTGGTACACTGTCCTCGTCGTCATCTGAAAATTATATCTAGTCAGGATGGAATGAGCACATCTCCAACAACAGTTCCCAATAATGACAAGTGCTATGAAACAGTAAATAGAGAGAATATACAAGAACAATAGAAAGTACATGAAAGTAGCATGGCAAGGGTAAAGCAGTAAACTAGAGCAAGAGCAAGGAAACTGATCATGGTATGTACAATAGACAAGAATCATCTATCTATGTGAGTAAATATTAGCTTTGACATGTGGCCGGCTTGGGAACTTGCACAAGGTCTACTGGCCTGGTTAATCATACGTGGAGTGTATGATTAACACTCACAAGAATCTACAATGCACAAGGTTGGTGTTGACCACATGTATAGACTAATATTCCCCCTCCCCCGACTGCTAGAGTGGATCCAACCATGTCACGTTACGACACGAGATTCTACGAGAAGGTAGCAAGTCTCCTCGAGACTTGATGTCCATATATTGCACAAGAACTACAACGGGGCTTGCACAAGATACACCAAGGTAAACAAGGAACAACATCTAATGTCGGGATCCATAAATACCAATCTGTGTGACCAATGTGTCAAGAATCTTGAATATCTACACTAGATACAAGAAACATAGTAAATATCATGAATAAAAAAAATTATCAGAGAATGTACTCGCCTGCAAACTGGTGTGAAGTATCAACGACGTCCGATACGGCACCTCGAAGACCTAAATAGGTAATACTGTATCAATATCAAGTTTGGATTTGAAAACAGGCCACACTAGTTAAATTCTAAGTCGACTGGTCAATTCTTGGTCAAACTAGTCCAACTAGCCATCTCTAGGTTGTATGCGTCTATACCCAAGCTATTGGGCCCTTATCCTAATTATCTAGTCTACCCTAACTATGTATGATACTAGGATACCATATGATATTTATTCTTATGTTACCTTGCCACTCTATACCCTTTTACCCTACCCATACAACAAGATACACACACACACACACACACACACACCACACACACACACACACACACCTTATATATGACTTTATGTATAACTATATGATACATAGGTTTACATCATTAAGCCTCTTACTCTAACCTCATAACCCTACTCCATCTCTATCTTCTTATGCATATCAATAGCAAATTATATATATATATATATATATATATATATATATATATATATATATATATATATATATATATATATACACACTGCTGCACTAACATAAAGGGGTTAAGTATTACAATATAGGTAATATAGGGCTCACACTCCTTAACCAAAATCCTCATCCCTATAACATGTAGTAGCTTATATGGCATCTAATAGGTTTATATATACACTGGCCTATACCTATATACATATAGACACACACACACAAACATATATATATATATATATATATATATATATATAATATATATATATATATAAAGAATATATATATTCTTTATATATATATATATATATATATATATATATATATATATATATATATATATATATTTTATATTATATATATATATTATATATATATATATATATATATATATATATAAGAATATTACATATAGACACACACACAAACATAGGTTTATAAAGAATATATATATATAGATATAGATATATATATATATATATATATTATATATATTATATATATATTCTATATATATATTATATATATATATATATATATATATAATATATATATATTATATATTATATCTTATATATTATAATATATATATAAATATATATATATATATAGATATATATATATATATATATATATATATATATCCATCTAAACACTGATACCTTATTAAAACCCCACATCAGTTGGTATTTCCTCAACAAGTCTACTGCCCCAAATGATTGATACTAGGTATCAATGAAGAATCCAATACTAAAACTCTCCATCTAACTCGCAGGTAACTAGAAAGAACCCCCTACCCTATATATCAGTAGGGTGGCAGTAAAATTTGGGACATGGTCCGAATACTAAACCCCCAAACTTCCTTTCTCCTCTGATACATTACTGCCCTGAATGGGTTTAGTCCAAAAGAAATGAACCCCCATTCCTATCTTGCTATACTCTTACTATTTCCTTCAATTTAGTCTTGCATATCCTACATCCATATGTCATCAAACCCCTTCAAATCTATTGCTCACAGTTTTAACCCAACCTGTGACTTCCTCCCAAATCAACACCCCCAATGGTAATGCCCTGCTCACCAGGATTAGGTGTACATGAACCCCATTATCTACATTACCTACCAGTTCAGTCCTACTTATTCAAGACTGAACCCGAGCCCCTCTGCTCTTGTATCCAAAATAGTATAGATTGACACTTCATCTATTGACAACATATTGTATTACATTATATAGGATACATCCTATCTACATCTAGTCTTCAAAAAATACAACCAATCCAAATTCCACATGTAACGAATCACAAGCTTAACAGGATATGGTATCACGACCCGCACCCAGTATAGGGGCACGAGAAGTGGGTACGTCCAGCCTACGCCGCAGTGTCGGCGGTAGAACGCTGTCCTAGTTCACATACATCTAACACATCATAAGTGTAACTGCACAAGATATACTCTCCAATCGGAGGACAATATAGAAGGTACATCTCAATCACAATTCTGAGGTAAAAGTAGCACGATATGATAGATATGAAATCTCAAATAGAGAACATACAAACAGAAGGAAATAAGTCTAAGTGTCTATACGACACAACATCAACATCATCCAAAAATAATACATCTCAAATGTCAATAAAATGACAAGACAACAAATAAGTAGACAGTCTAGCTAACTAGTCTAAGCAGTAGTGGTGATATCCTCAGTTAAAGCTAGGTCCTCCTGAGAGTCCAGCTCGCAAGTGTCATCTAAGGCTGCTCCATAATACGTAGGGTAGAACTCCTCGGTGTCATCTATAATATTTTCAACAGGTCCAGTCAGGGCAAGGAACGAGCACAATACATCTCACGCAGTTCATATCATGACAAGAAATGTAAAGCATGCAAAGAGTAAGATACATTAACTGTAAGAATGTACATGAAAGATAAGAGAGATATGGTAAACTGGAAATATCTTTATGATAAGTAAGAACTGTAAGTGACTAGTGATTCAGAGCACAAGATGGTTATGTAAACGGCACGATATTATACAGGGTAATCTACAGAGGTTATACATGAGTAAACTACAAGAATGATCACATAACCACTTCTACTCTCCGTCCCCGATCAATACACAAGGATCCAGTCAAGTTATGTTATTGTACACAAAGTTTAGTTTGTACATGAAGATCATGTGAGCACATGAGAGTATACGATTTCACATGATTTGTACACAAATAACACGAATATAAGAAGTACACGATGCCCATGATAAAGTACACGAACATGAAATACCCGATGTTTCCGATGAGGGGATAACATCGCATGAAAGATCCATATAGTACTAATCCGTGATAACAAGTGTTAGCATCATGTAAAGTAATCTAGAGCATGAATATAAGTCCTAACAAGTATGAACGATCAGAGAATGTACTCGCCTGATATCCTGCGTGTCCGATGAGAATAGATGTCCAAATCGGAGTAACTGAGTCCTAATTAAAGCAACATAGTTACAATGTATCCAAGAAGGTAATATTGAAGTTTACAATGCATTCTATATGATTCTAAGTCATTCTAGGCCAAAGTCAACTCTTGGTCAACTCTGGTCAAACCAAGTCAAAACTATAGTCAACTATGGTCAACTATGGTCAAACTATCTAGGGTTTTGTCAACGATGGTCAAACTAGTATAGGTTAGTCAAATCTAGGTTAGCCAAAGCCAAAGCCTATGTATACAAGTATAATATAAAGCTAACATAAATATAGCCTATAAATCATATTGCCTCTATACCACAAGCTAAATCACATCATGAATATAGTATACCCTTACATATAATATAATACACTTATATTCACATTCACAAATATAAACTTATATAGAATGGTAGCTATATATTTAAAGACACACACACAAACACACACACACCACACACACATAATATATATATATATATATATATATATATATATATATATATATATATATATATAGTATGTGTGAGCATGCTAGAGTGAGTGTGTGTATCACAGTTCAATTAAACAAACAAATGTAAACCAACTCATATATATTGCTTGAAAATAAAATAGGAAAGCCCCAAGTCTAAACTGTGAATGAAACTAGCTAAAACTGAGATGAAAACCAAGTTTCATATCAAGTAAAATATATATATATATATATATATATATATATATATTATATATATATATATATATATATAATATATATTTATATATATATATATATATATATATATATTATATATAATATATATATATATAAGGTATATATATATAACACATATATATTAGAGATAGCAAGAGTGAGAGGGTGAATCCCAGGTTACATACACTATATCTCAGTTTTCATGTATTTAAGATACAATTCAGTTTACATGTTTAAACCAATTCTCAGTTTCACCTTAAGGTACAAACTCAGTTTATAAATGTTAAATCAAAACTCAGGTTTGTGTTAACAGTAACTTGTTTCTCAGTTTGCATGTATCAGTAACATATGTTACTCTCAGTTTATATATCAAGTTTAACATTCAAACCAAATTCCATTAAACCCAAGATACTCTACATACAGTGTACTAACAATCATCAATACAAACCTAATCCCAGGTTTCGAACAACCCTATATTCTCAGTTAATATCAAAACAATTCTTAGGTTTTCAGTATCAGTAAATATTCAGTTTTTGGAATTCGAAACCCAAATCACATGAAAAACACAAATTCAGTATGTGCAGTAGTGAGACACAAAGTATATGTGTTATGGGGGATGTTCTCGTGTCCACAAAGCTGGACACAAAGTGTCCAAACCCAAAATACAGAGTATCAGTGAACTGTACAGTGTAGTGTGGTACGACCATGTCGAGCCAAATTCGACATGAAACAGGGCACGTATCACCTCGTGCTCGTGTCCACACATAGCCTAGGTGTAGGGCTACACAATCGACATACTACTTCGTGTCTACGTCGTGTCTATTTGGGATATGAAGCACGTATCAGATGCAACTAAACGGCGCGCAGGGTCAGTGCAAACCCAGTACACTCGAGTTCTCGTATCCGACACGACACGAGATGCCACAAAAGTTTAGGGGTGACTTGTCAGTCACTGCCCCCTCCTCCATGCCAAGTGGCCCTTGCTGCGAGGAATGGATGTACAACAGCAGGACACGCACGTGAAGCCTCGTACAGCACGTTCGTGTCTATCTTGGACACGGACACGAATCCAAATCGTGCTCAGAGTTAGGGATCTGTGATCAGCATGCCAAGGGCTATCCAAACATAATTTATTTCAGAAAACACAATGAAAAGTATTACACAAGCATTTCATCAAATACTTTAAATAGGACCGATACGTGTCCGATACGCATATTAAATGGACTCCAATTCCTACTAAATTGGTCTACAGCTAGGGTATACCTAAATGAATGCATCTATGGAAAGAAAATAGGAATTTGAATGAATTTGAAGGGTTTTACCTCTTGAGAGTAAATCTCAATGAACAAGCCTAGAATGAGGTCTTCCTTCTTACTATGGTCCAAAGCTCCCAAAACCTTGCTAGCAAGCCTCCACTAGCCTTCTCTACTGTTGGAGATGATGATACAAGAGTCTAGGCTCAATTTGGGATCAATTTGGATAAGGGAAAGAAATTGGGGAAGAACTAATTTAGGGTTTGGTGTAGGTATTAAAAAGAGGCAAGATGAACAAGTGTTGATACTTATAGGGGGTCTATGGTGGCCGGCCAAGATAGTTTGGTTAGGGTTAGGGCATTGTGGAATGGTGGCTATGGGCTTCTAACAATGAAAACAAAGCTTAATTCAAAGGCCCAACCAATTTCTAGGGTTTTCTTCTAAAATATCTCTCTAAAATATCTTACTAGCAAATATCAAGATATTAGCAATCTTGGCACTTAGTAGGAATGTTCTAATCTAATATCCAACCTCATGGTCATATCTAGATTAGGTTAATTTCTAGGTTAAGGCTTAATTAAATAATTAGCACATATTAATTAATAAAAATTCAATTTCCCAAAAAGTTAAAATGACCAAAATACCCTCAAGCTAAAAATGTGGTAGTAACAAGTCTACCCTCCTTAAAATAATTTCGTCCACAAAATTGAAAGGCGAAACTAGACTGATGAGAAGGGTCGAAAATAATACCTCACGGTCCAAAAAGATAAGGGTATCGCTCGCGTATCTCATCCTCCCTCTCCCAGGTACTCTCTTGGAGAATGATGCCCCATGCGACACGAACCAAAGGTATTGTCTGGTTCCTCAGTACCTTCTTTCGTCGATCCAGAATCTCCACAGGCTATTCTAGATAGCTAAGAGTAGGTCCCACCTCGATCTCAGAATGATCGAGTACATGGCTAGGGTCTGCCACGTACCGTCTCAACTGCGACATATGAAATACGTTGTGGAATCCCTCTAATACAGGTGGAAAGTCTAGCCTGTATGACACATCACCGACTCTCCCGCTGATAATGAAAGGTCCGATGAAGCGCGGGCTAAGCTTCCCACCTCCACCAAAGCGTATAGTACCACGTGTCGGAGATATCATCAAGAAAACTAGATCTCTAATGTAATCACAAACAAGGTCTCAAATTAACTATAATAATCAAACATGATCTACAAAATCACAAAATAAACAATTCTACTTCTAATCCCTAAGCTGTACCTCGAACTCCAACGGTCTGCGGTGGCTATCGGCCCAATGTCGATGTCTGTCCTGCGCCAAGCGAAGTCGATCCCTGATGAGCTTCACCTTTTCGGCTGCATCCACAACCATCTCAGGTCCCAATAAAGCTCGCTCTCCAAAGTCATCCCAAGACAAGGGAGTACGACATCTACGCCCGTACAACGCCTCGAATGGTGACATCTCAATGCTGGCCTGTAAACTATTGTTGTATGCAAACTCCACCAAGTGCAGATGATCCTCCCAGGATCCTCCAAAGTCTATGACACAAGTCTGCAGCATGTCCCCGAGTGTCTGAATAGTCCTCTCTGACTGTCCGTCTAAGGGTGGTATGCAGTACTAAACTTGAGCTGAGTGCCCAAGCTAATATGCAGACTCCGCCAGAAATAGGAAGTAAAGCGATTATCCCGATCCGAGACAATGCTCACCGAAACTCTATGAATCCTGACAATCTGTCGTATATACATCTCTGCTAACTTCTCGGTAGACAAACCCACTTTAAATGGCAAAAAGTGAGCTGATTTAGTCAACCTGTCTACGTTGACCCAAATCGCGTATTTTCCTCCTGGCGTACACGGCAATCCCGAAACAAAGTCCATCATAATGTGTTCCTACTTCCAGTCCAAAATGGGCAATGGCTGTAACAAACCTCCTAGCCTCTGCCTCTCTGCCTACACCTGCTGGCAGACCAAACATCTAACGACGAAGCATGCTACCTTCCGCTTCATCCCACACCACCATACATGCTCCCTCAGATCTCTAAACATCTTGTTGGCACCTGGATGCATAGAGTGCTGAGATTGGTGGGCCTGCCGCATAACCAGCTCCTGAAGCTCTCTGTTGGGCACACATAATCTGGAACCATGCCTTAATGCGCCATTCTCTACAATGGTGAACTCCTCATCCACCAATCATGTTCGTGCCTTCTCTCGGATGCACCGCAGAGCAACATCGTCGAATTGAGTCGACTTGATCCTCTCTATCAAGTCCGACAGAATCTACAGACCCCACATTTGTATCTCCACTCCTGGCACTAGTACCTCGATCCCCAAGCTCTCCAGATCTGCTAGCAAGTGACGATATACCATCAAACACATGGCTGTCGGATATCTGCTCAAAGCATCGACAACCACGTTGGCCTTTCATGGATGATACTGCAGTAAAATATCGAAATCCTTCATCAACTCCAACCATCTACGCTGCCTCATGTTGAGCTCCTTCCGTGTAAACACATACTTCAAGCTCTTATGGTCTGTAAAAATCTCCACTCGCTCTCCGTATAAATAGTGTTTCCACAACTTCAAGAAAAATAACTGCCGCCAACTCCAAGTCGTGGGTAGGGTAGTTCTTCTCATGCGGACGTAACTGCCTAGAAGCATAGGAAATTACCTTCCTATGCTACTACAAGACAACCCAAACCCTTCCCCGAGGCGTCACTGTAGATAGTGAACCCGCCTGATCCTGATGGCAATGTCAGAATCGGAGCTGTCGTCAACCGCTTCTTCAACTCATCAAAAGTGACTTGATACTCCTCCGACCGGATAAACTCTGCATCCTTCCGGGTCAGCCTAGTCAATGGCTCTGCAACCTAGAAGAAATCCTAGATGAACCTCCTGTAGTAGCCTGCCAATCCCAGGAAGCTCCTGATCTCCGCAACTAAACTCGGTGCTGTCCACGCATCAACCGCCGTAATCTTCCTCGGGTCAACTGAGATCCCATCTCCAGTCACAACATGACCCAAGAAGTCAACTCGATCCAGGAAGAACTCACACTTTGAGAACTTGCCATAAAGCTCCTCTTCTTGAGAGTCTCCAGAACCACTCTCAAATGTTCCTCATGCTCTGCTACGGTCTTCGAGTACACCAAGATATCATCGATGAACACCACCACGAACTTGTCCAATTACTGATGGAACACCATGTTCATCAGGTTCATGAATACCGCCGGGAGTTAGTCAATCCAAACGGCATCACCATAAACTCGAACTGGCCATACCATGTCCTGAATGCTGTCGTCGGGATATCCTCCCTCTCCACCTTCACCTGACGGTAGCCTGACCTCAGATCAATCTTCGAGAATACCCTAGCTCCGCTCAACAGATCAAAGATATCATCGATCCGCAGCAGTGGGTACTTGTTCTTGATCGTAAGGTTGTTGAGTGCCCTGTAGTCGATACACATCCGTACTGTCCTATCCTTCTGGTACAAAAAGTACCGGTGCACCCCATGGTGAAGAACTAGATCGGATGAAGCCCTTGTCCTGCAACTCATCCACCTGTTTCTTTAACTCCACCAATGTAACACCCACTTTTCTAAAATGAGGGTAATTTTGAACTTTTATAATTTTGATTATTCAATAATAAAATTTAATTCATGTTATGATTTTTAGTGATTTTAATTAATTTAATACTAGTTAAAAATGTTGAATGATGATTTTGATGGTTAACTAGTATAACCCTAAAATTGCTAAGCCTAGAGACTAACCATGACCATGGAAGCCTAGTCATGTGATTAGAATTTCAAATTACCACTTTTAGTCTAAGGGTATTTTGGTCATTTTTGACTTTTAATGAAAATGAATTTTGATTAATTAATTATGTGCTAATCTATTTGTTAAGACTTAACCTAGAAGTTGCCCTAACCTAGATATTAGTCACGAGCCTAGATATTAGATTAGAAGCTCCCATCATGACAAGGTTAGGAATATCTAGATATTATTGTAGTAGGATATTTCCCTTAAGATATTTGTAGAGAGAAAGCCTTAGAACTAAATTGGACCAATGAATGGACTTGAATTTATGTGGAGAAGCCTTAACCACCCATATACATCTAAACCTAACCCTAATTCCTATTGTGGCCAGCCACACATAGTATCCCCCTATAAGTATGCTCCTATGTTTGTTCTTGCCTCTTTAACACCTACAAAGAAACCCTAATTTGTTCTTCCCTAAAATGCTTCCTTTTAATCCAAATTGTTCCCAAATTGAGGCTACTCTTGCATTGAGATTCGCAACAGTAGAGGAGGCTAGTGGAGGTTTGCTATCAAGGATTTGAAGAGCATTTGGCCATAACTTGTGGAGGGAACAACTCACTTAGGTGTAAGCCCTGAATTTTGGGTTTTTTTTAATTTTATAAATCAATTATTTGAACAGATATTATTAATTGATTATATTATTTAATTTAATGCTCTTTACCGTGACTTGGAATTCTAGAGCATCAGGGATGCCAGTCTCTGAAAACTTCCTTCTTGGAGTTTGTAGTAGACGAGATTATCTTTATTTTGATATATCATGTCCTACTTGAACTCATTTCCTTGTGCTCTTTTTGCTTCGCGCAAGTTCGGGTCAATATTAGACCATTTAATTATTAATTGAATTCCCACTCTTTTCCTTGATCATCATATGCGCGTTACCATGGCTTTTAATTTAGGAGCACCAGACTAGTCATTTTCTCGAAACCAACTTGTCATGTTTGATCTACTCGAGACGCTCTTCACCCATGACCTTCGTGTCCCACTCAGACACTCCATTTTGTGCTCCATTTCCTTCGCAAACTTTGGGTCAATTTACACCAATTTATTATTTACCGTAAATTGTGATTTAACTTCCAATTAATTTCCGGGCCCGACATCGGTCCAATCCAGTCGACCCAATATATGGCCCTGGCCTGTTTTGAGCCTACTATGCACGTGCCACTTGTGTGCCACCGATCTGATCTCCCTTGTGCTCCCATTCCATCCGTAATTTTAATTGGTTTAAATTATAAATTAATTAAATCTTGGCTTCGACTTTGTCCAAACTTGGCCCAACGTCCGACCCAGTTTGGCATGGACCCTACCATGACTGCCCATACATTCCACTGATGTGTCTATTTTATCGTATTTGAAAATATGTTTATTTTATATAATTATCTCTACCTCTCTTTTATATATAATGTAACTCTCTCTCTCTCTCCTTCTCTCTCACTTCCCACACAAAGAGAACCCCCTCACCCTACACTTAGCCGACCACCTCCTCTCTCTAAATATCTCTCTCTCTATATATATATTATATATAATATATATACCCACACACACAAATATTTCTCTCTCTCACCTCACATCACACCTACATCCCCCTTCCATCAGGACAAGCCCCTCCCCCTTGTACGAGACACACACCCCCCATCTCTATCTCACTATTCTCACCCTCTCACTCTCTTCTATATTATAACACACATACATATCTCTCTCTCTCTCTCTCTCTCTCTTCTCTCTCTCTCACACACACATACACCCTCACCAGCACCACCTGCCCGACCACCTCCTGGCCCATCCTCGCCGCCGGCCACCGGTCTCCGCCGCCGTCGGCCTCCCCACAGCGACCTCTCCTCCTCCCCTTCTTCACTATCATCACCATCATCAACAAACCACTCCCATCAACCACGTCAACACCACCACCTCCGTAAGCCCTCGCCGAGCCCATGGCCGCCGCCGTGCTAGGCCAGCACCGCCACGTCGCGCAGCGTGCGCATGCAGTAGCAGCAGCGTAGCGCAGCCTCGCAGCAGCAGCGGGCGCACGGTCGCGCGCCGTTGCCGCCACCGACGTCGCCGCGGTCGCCGCCGCCGCCGGCGAGCCTCCCCACTCGGCGGGCGTACCCCAGGCAGGCCCCCATGGCCTCCGCCTTCCTCTCCGACGCATTAAATAGCCGATTCGTGCGTTGGCACGGGTCCCCGTCGTGACGAGCTCGGAAACGAAGTTGAAACGATATTTGTTGCAGCAAATTCGTACACGTTTTTCAAGAAATTCGACCGTTGGATCGGCAATTTCTTCGCTCCGTTACAATCTAGGTATATCCCTCTTCACCTCTGTCAAATTTCCCGTTAATTTCGGTTTGATACATCAAAACCGGCCACTAAGTTGACACTTTAAATTGTGTTTTTGGACAATTTGTGGAGCCGACTTCGTCGATCGTATCTCCTCCGTCGCAGCTCCGTTTTACGCGCCACCAGTTCCGGTGCACAGCTGGTATAACCCTCTTCCTGCCTCCTTTAGATTTCATTTCAGTTTGAGCTTGTTAGGTCGGTCGAATTCGATGCCAAAGTTGGCCGTCGAATTCTTAGTATTGCACTTGTAAAATTTCATTTTTGAACCCGGGACTCCGGATTCAATTGTGACACACCAGTAGACTCGTGGCGTCGTTCTGGCATGTTTCATATAAAGTTTGCTTGATTGGAGAACGTGGGCCCTGGCACGCATTTCGGTGCAAAGGGGTCCACTTTCTGAGTCAACGGGACTTTTGACGCCGGCTCATCGGAATCCAATCCGGATAACCGTTGAGTTCGTATCATCATTCTGGACTCGTTGACATATAATTTGCTAGGTTTTAGTGGACATTGGTTCCGGCACGCATTTCGGTGCAAGTCGGATACCAATATCCGGGCCAACGGGTCATTTGAGATCGGCTCATCGGAATCCAATTCCGGATATACGTTGAGTTCGTGTCATCATTCTGGACTCGTTGACATATTTGCTGAGTTTGGAGGACATTGGCTCCGACACGCTTTTCGTGCAAATCGGAATTTCAATGTCCCGGTCAACGGACCAATTTGAGATCGGGTCAACGGAATCCAATTCTGGATATACCGTTGGGTTCGTATCGTCATTCTGGATTTGTGGACATATAATTTGCTAGGTTTTGTGTACTTTTTTCGGCACGTTTTTCGGTGCAAGTGTGTCCAACGGCAGACATCATTTTGGTCCGAAATTACCGTTTTGCCCTGTGTCCAAATTAGACTTTTGGACAGGCTATCCTAGCTGATTGACTATTCTGGACACGTTGGAGATGTTAGTTTTATCATTCGACAACATTTGTAGATTTTCCCTTTTTGTGTCATCCTATTATATAATATTCTCCTTTTGGTTGTTTTAGAGACCCGTCGATTTCAGTGATTCTAAATTTTGAAATTCATAAGTTGACCTTGCAGATGTTTATAGAGACTAGCTTGACCATGGTTAACTACTTTGACTAGACGTCGAAGTAGAGTCAACATTTGACCTAGGTTAGACTAGTTTTGATCCTGGTTGACCACAGTTGACTATTTTGACCAAAGTCAACAGGAAGTCAATCGTAGCCTAAAATTGACTAGAACTGGACCAAAGTTGACCAGTTGACCAAAGTCAACTGTAAGTCAACCATTGACCTATCTAACCTAGATTAGACTTAGAATTGACCGGAGTTGACCAGTTGACCAAAGTCAACTGTACGTCAACCTTGACCCAGTTTGTCTTAGTTTGACCTAGATGTTAGTATGTCTTTTGACCCTGATCAGCTCTTGTATTATTTCATCTTTAGGTATGTGGCTTTACTCTGAACCCTGATTCATATTGACAGCAGGACCCCAGGCGAGTACATTCTCTGATAACTTATTTCCAATTTATGATAACTGTTATGATTCATGTACTTAGTGTTGATATGCTTATACCTGACACATGGTTCTCACGGATTGGTATTCTTGGATCCCGACGAGAGATGTTTCTCCTTCTTAGGTTGGGATGTATTGTGCAAGCTCCCTTGTAGCTCTTGCTCAATATATGGTCATTGATTCTAGAGAAGGTTCGCGACCTTCTCATTAGAATCCCGTGCAGTGACGTGTCCTGTTTGGATCCATTCTACCAATTGGGGTAGGGGGAGTAGTAGCGTATGCCTGTGATCAGATCCATCACGCATTCCCGAACAGTGTGAGTCATATACCGCACATATGACTTGCCAGGCCAGTTCTTGACATGAACCCAAGCCGATCACAAGTTGAAACTGCTACTCACACACATTGGATATATGGCTTACCTTGATTTGTGTACATACCATGATTCAGTTCTACTTTCGTTCTAGCTCTAGCTCTACAGCTTACCATGCCATGATACATATGTACACTCCATAATTTTTATTGTATATGCTCTATTTACAGTCTTATAGCTTTTATTCTATCTTGAGATCTGTTATGAGATATATGTACTCGTTCCATCCTGACCGGATATGTTGACAAAATTTTAGGAGTAGTTGTGCCTTCAGTATTGGACTTCATGATGTTGCTAGCTGAGGTGGATCTTACTATTCTTCTATGTGAGTTGCCTGGTAGTTATCCTTAGTTAGTCTTGTTGTTCCTTCTTTATTTTCCAGTCTTATGATCATTATAGATTCTAGTTGTTCTAGTGATATTCTTATTATTTTTGTCTTATCTTCCTTAGTTTTCGTGATGTGACATGAGTACATTTCTAGTTATGGATTCTTGGATGTTGTAGTTAGTATAGTATGCTTGACAGCATTCTACCGTCGATACCGCGCGTAGGCTGGGCGTGGCCCACGTATTCGTACCCGTATATCCGGGTGCGGTCGTGACACGTTTTTAGTGGTGGCCCATGCAGGTCAGTCTTTGCAATTAATGCAAAGTCGTGGTAGTACTTGAGCTTATCTGTACTACTGCGAGCCTGCCCTAGGATTAAGGTTGAGTAATGGAATAATTTAGGATTTTGGTACTCAGTCACATATTAGAAACTCTTGGTAGATTCCTGGGATGACCCCTGGGAATCTTGTTTCGAAGGCTTTCAAATCTTTTCCCACTTGTTTCCATTCGTCATGATTTCTGAAATATCTGTCCGTATCAAACTTTATTCCTTCTTGGGATGAGTTTGTGGACCCCAGAGGAAGGTATAAGTTGGACTTGTATATCATCTAGGTTGGAGAGAGAATATGATTTATCAACCTCGTATCATGGTCGAGGTTTATTTTAGATAATATTTCACCATTTTCTATCTTGACCTAGGTAGTATACTCGGAACTTTTCCTGAGATTTTCCTCTGAACCCTATCTCGAAGTTGTTTTCGTTGTTTCTATTAACTTACCCTTGACTTGTTGTTGAATTTTAAATCTTAAATATTCGTTGTTGACCTTTGATTTTGTTTTGGATAATTCTTTTAAGAATTGAGTTAAGATATCCTGATAAACATATTTTGGACGAGGACGATGAGAACGGTAAGTGTCTACTTTACTTATGGAGTTTGGAATTTATCGCAGTCATATTAGCTAGCCTGACAGGGACATGGAGCCTGATTTTGGATATACTATCCTAATTATGGAATTTAGATTCTCTTGCAGCCATACCGGTTGGCGTGGTAAGGAATCTAGATGACATGATTATAGGGTGTATATCTTGGTTATGGACTCTATCGTTTATTGTAGCTATGTTTACTGGCGTGGCATAAATTCTGGCAACATAATTTTGGATAGACGGTATGGTTATCAGGTCATATCTTAAGTTGGTTCACTTCTTTTACCAATTGAGCAAGATAATTCCTACCATTATTTCTTGTTTATCATTATTTTCTCTCCCATCGTATGATGATTTTTCATCTTGCCTTCATTTCCTTTGCCTTGTTTAGCTATGTCTTGATTACACAAATCACCTATCTCATATCTACATCTGTCATCTACACTTGAAAACTCTAAAATTTCGAAATGTTTATATCTCAATTGCTTCTTAAATTTTGATACTATTAAGATTTTGATTCCCTTCTGTCCATGACCAATCAATTTTGGTCGTCTTGTTTATCGTGCCAAAGAGTCTTAGTTGCTGACTAGACTTGAATGAGTTCCAATTTCCTTTGGGACCGGATTTCCATCCTTGGATGCTCGTGCCCAGCCTTCGTTAATCTTGTTCCCCATCTTGCCCAAATTCTGATTTACTCAAAATTTGATCAATTTAAATCGTGCTGAGACTAAATTATTATTTTTTGATTGGGCAATGCTATCATCACTCGTGCTTTAAACTTTCGATTCAATTCTGGCAACTGACTAAATTCTATTCTAATCACGATTAGGCTCCATACTATCCTTGATTATGCCGGGGTCTCATGTTGGTCATGCCTAAACCGTTATACTTTTGACCAAGGTTGAGCTGACCGTATCTATGATCGTATTGAGATTCAATTTTGAGCATGTTTGGATTTTGAAACACTCGTGCCTATACTCTTTTCAACTTTGATTTGATTTTTCTGATTGTATCTAAAATTTCCTGTGCTTAATCATGCCTATCTCAAATCCTAAATCAAATTTCAGTAAGCTGAAATCCTATTATCAATTTTTGTTGATTGTAACCGGATGAAGCTCAAGTTTTGATTTTGTTGTCATACCTCTATCGTGCCAAGTGATCTTTTAGACTATTTCAATTTTATTCACGCTCGAACTTGGAGCGTATTCCATGATTTTATTAATCATACTCTTCAATCTTGATCAGGTCTATAAGACCTTGACTTCGATTTTGTTGTGTCTAAAACTCCAGCTCAATCATGCCAAGCCTTGTTCTGGTCATGATTACTCTCATCTTGGTCAAGCCTGTGTGACTTTCAGGCTGATTATCCGTTAACCCGAGTGGTACACGACACCTCGTACGTGGACTTCATCTATAACTTTTGTTCTCCTAAGTCATTTCTGAATCGTGTCCCAATGACTTAACTTATCTATAATCGTGCCTATATGATTCTGTTCATATTTTGATTCTATCGTGCAAATTTTTCATCGTACCTGAATAATTGTGAATTGATTACCTTATCGTACAAACTTGTCATTCTATGATCGTGCCTAAGTTTTTGCCTAAAAACTTTCTATCTTGTTTACCCCTACTACAACCTTAATTTCGAGGACGAAATTTCTATAAGGTGGGTAGATTGTAAGCCCCTGAATTTTGGGCTTATTTTTTTCAATTTTATAAATCAATTATTTGAACAGATATTATTAATTGATTATTATTATTAATTTAATGCTCTTTACCGTGACTTGGAATTCTAGAGCATCAGGGATGCCAGTCTCTAGAAACTTCTTTCTTGGAGTTTGTAGTAGACAGATTATCTTTATTTTGATATATCCTGTCCTACTTGAACTCATTCCCTTGTGCTCTTTTTGCTTCGCGCAAGTTCGGGTCAATATTAGACCATTTAATTATTAATTGAATTCCCTCTTTTCCTTGATCATCATATGCGCGTTACCATGACTTTTAATTTAGGAGCACCAGACTAGTCATTTTCTCGAAACCAACTTGTCATGTTTGATCTACTCGAGACGCTCTTCACCCATGACCTTCGTGTCCTACTCAGACACTCCATTTTGTGTCCATTTCCTTCGCACAACTTTCGGATCAATTTAGACCAATTTATTATTTACCGTAATTGCGATTTAACTTCCAATTTAATTTTCGGGCCCGACATCTGTCCAATCCAGTCGACCCAATATATGGCCCTGGCCTGTTTTGAGCCTACTATGCACGTGCTACTTGCGTGCCACCGATCTGATCTCCCTTGTGCTCCCATTCCATCCGTGATTTTAATTGGTTTAAATTATAAATTAATTAAATCTTGGCTTCGACTTTGTCCAAACTTGGCCCAACGTCCGACCCAGTTTGGCATGGACCCTACCATGACTGCCCATACATTCCACTGATGTGTCTGCATTTTTTCCTATTTGAAAATACGTTTATTTATATAATTATCTCTACCTCTCTCTTTATATATAATGTAACTCTCTCTCTCTCCTTCTCTCTCTCACTTCCCACACAAAGAGAACCCCCCTCACCCTACACTTAGCCGACCACCTCCTCTCTCTATCCTCTCTCTATCCTCTCTCTAAATATCTCTCTCTCTCTAATATATATATATATAATATATATACCCACACACACAAATATCTTTCTCTCTCTCACCTCACATCACACCTACACCCCTCCCCTCTCCCATCAGGACAAGCCCCTCCCCCTTGTACGAGACACACACCCCCTCTCTATCTCACTATTCTCACCCTCTCACTCTCTTTCTATATTATAACACACACACATACTCATCTCTCTCTCTCTCTTCTCTCTCACACACAAATACAACCTCACCAGCACCACCTGCCCGACCACCCTCCTCCTGGCCCAGCCTCGCCGCGGCCACCGGTCTCCGCCGCCGTCGGCCTCCCCCACAGCGACCTCTCCTCCTCCTCCTTCTTCACTATCATCACCATCATCAACACCAACCACTCCCATCACCACCACGTCCAACACCACCACCTCCGTGAGCCCTCGCCGAGCCCATGGCCGCCGCCGTGCTAGGCCAGCACCGCCGCCGTTCTAGGCCAGCACCGCGCGTCGCGCGCGCGTGCGCATGCACGCAGCAGCAGCCGCAGCGCAGCCTCGCAGCAGCAGCGAGCGTACGCGCGCGCTATTGTCCCCCGGCGCCGCCGCCGCCGGCGGCCTCCCCACTTGGCCGGGCGCACCCCCAGGCAGTCCCCATGGCCTCCGCCTTCCTCCCCGACGCATTAAATAGCCGATTCGTGCGTTTGGCACGGGTCCCCTCGTGACGAGCTCGGAAACGAAGTTGAAACGGTATTTTGTCGCAGCAAATTTGTGCACGTTTTTCGAGAAATCCGACCGTTGGATCGGCGATTTCTTCGCTCCGTTACAATCTCGGTATATCCCTCTTCACCTCTGTCAAATTTCACCCGTTAATTTCGTCGTTTGATACATCAAAACCGGCCACTAAGTTGACACTTTAAATTGTGTTATTTTTGGACAGTTTTGTGGAGCCGACTTCGTCGACTCGTATCTCCTCCGTCGCAGCTCCGTTTTTGCGCACCAGCAGTTCCGATGCACAGCTGGTAAAACCTCTTCCTGTCTCCTTTAGATTTCATTTCAGTTTGAGCTTGTTAGGTCGGTCGAATTCGACGCAAAGTTGGCCGTTCGAATTCTTAGTGTTGCACTTGTAAAATTCCATTTTGAACCCGGAACTCCGGATTCAATTTCTGACACCACCAGTAGACTCGTGGCGTCGTTCTGGTATGTTTTCATATAAAGTTTGCTTGATTTGGAGAACGTGGGCCCTGGCACGCATTTCGGTGCAAAGCGGGTCCCACTTTCTGAGTCAACGGACTTTTTGACGCCGGCTCATCGGAATCCAATTCCGGATATACCGTTGAGTTCGTATCGTCATTCTGGACTCGTTGACATATAATTTGCTAGGTTTTAGTGGACATTGGTTCCGGCACATATTTCGGTGCAAGTCGGATACCAATATCCGGGCCAACGGTCATTTTGAGATCGGCTCATCGGAATCCAATTCCGGATATACCGTTGAGTTCGTATCATCATTCTGAACTCGTTGACATATAATTTGCTGAGTTTGGAGGACATTGGCTCCGACACGCTTTTTCGTACAAATCGGAATTTCAATGTCCCGGTCAACGGACCAATTTGAGATCGGGTCAACGGAATGCAATTCTGGATATACCGTTGGGTTCGTATCGTCATTCTGGATTCGTGGACATATAATTTGTTAAGTTTTGTGCACTTTTATTTCGGCACATTTTTCGGTGCAAAGTGTGTCCAACGGGACCATTTTGGTCCGAAATTACCGTTTTGCCCCTGGTGTCCAAATTAGACTTTTGGACAGGCTATCCTAGCTGATTTGACTATTCTGGACACGTTGGAGATGTTAGTTTTATCATTCGACAACATTTGTAGATTTCTTCCCTTTTTGTGTCATCCTATTATTATAATATTTTCTCCTTTTGGTTGTTTTAGAGACCCGTCGATTTCAGTGATTTCTAAATCATTGAAATTCATAAGTTGACCTTGTAGATGTTTATAGAGACTAGCTTGACCATGGTTGACTACTTTGACTAGACGTCGAAGTAGAGTCAACATTTGACCTAGGTTAGACTAGTTTTGACCCTGGTTGACCACAGTTGACTATTTTGACCAAAGTCAACCGGAAGTCAATCGTAGCCTAAAATTGACTAGAACTGGACCGAAGTTGACCAGTTGACCAAAGTCAACTGTAAGTCAACTATTGACCTATCTAACCTAGATTAGACTTAGAATTGACCGGAGTTGACCAGTTGACCAAAGTCAACTGTACGTCAACCTTGACCCAGTTTGTCTTAGTTTGACCTAGATGTTAGTATGTCTTTTGACCCTGATCAGCTCTTGTATTATTTTATCTTTAGGTATGTGGCTTTACTCTGAACCCTGATTCATATTGACAACAGGACCCCAGGCGAGTACATTCTCTGATAACTTATTCCCAATTTATGATAACTGTTATGATTCATGTACTTAGTGTTGATATGCTTATACCTGACACATGGTTCTCACGGATTGGTATTCTTGGATCCCGACGAGAGATGTTTCTCCTTCTTAGGTTGGGATGTATTGTGCAAGCTCCCTTGTAGCTCTTGCTCAATATATGGTCACTGATTCTAGAGAAGGTTCGCGACCTTCTCATTAGAATCCCGTGCAGTGACGTGTCCTGTTTGGATCCATTCTACCAGTTGGGGTATGGGGAGTAGTAGCGTATGCTGTGATCAGATCCATCCCGCATTCCCGAACAGTGTGAGTCATATACCGCACATATGACTTGCCAGGCCAGTTCTTGACATGAACCCAAGCCGATCACAATTGAAACTGCTACTCACACATTGGATATATGGCTTACCTTGATTTGTGTACATACCATGATTCAGTTCTACTTTCTTGTTCTAGCTCTAGCTCTACAGCTTACCATGCCATGATACATATATGTACACTCCATGATTTTTTTATATGCTCTATTTACAGTCTTATAGCTTTTATTCTATATTAGATCTGTTATGAGATATATGTACTCGTTCCATCCTGACCGGATATGTTGACAAAATTTTAGGAGTAGTTGTGCCCTCAGTATTGGACTTCATGATGTTGCTAGCTGAGGTGGATCTTACTATTCTTCTATGTGAGTTGCCTGGTAGTTATCCTTAGTTAGTCTTGTTGTTCCTTCTTTATTTTCCAGTCTTATGATCATTATAGATTCTAGTTGTTCTAGTGATATTCTTATTATTTCTTGTCTTTATCTTCCTTAGTTTTCGTGATGTGACATGAGTACATTTTTAGTTATGGATTCTTGGATGTTGTAGTTAGTATAGTATGCTTGACAGCATTCTACCGCCGATACCGTGGCGTAGGCTGGACGTGGCCCACGTATTCGTACCCGTATATCCGGGTGCGGGTCGTGACATTAGGAGCCTTTTCATTGAGTTTGAACTCTCAATAGGTAAACACTACAAACCCTAATGAATTCCTGATTTCTTTCCATAGTTGCATCCATCTAGGTGTCCCCTAACTGTAGAGTGAGTTTGGTAGGATCTCGTGTCCATTAGGTAGCGTATCGACATGTATCGGAGTGTATTACAAAGTGTTCGATGAAATGCCTCAATGAAGTTTTATTGCTATTTTTAAAAACCAATTTTACAAAATTGTATATCTATATGTATGTATTATTTTTTGTGACTGAGCATACTTCTGTGTCATGTCCGTATCCAAAATTGACATAGACACGCAGCACGAGCAGTGTGCTCTGTGCCCTGATGCTCGCGTGTCCAAGCAGACACGACACGACACCCCAACACCTGAAATTTGGTGTGTGGGTACGGGCAAACACTGACAGCATGCACACAAAGTTTAAGGCAATCTCTTTGAGTGGATCGAGAGAAATCTCGATCGTACTGTTTTTTAAAATACTGCACGTGCTGTCGAATCCCCCACTGATACGCATTCCTATCATGGACACGGGGACTCGTGGACTCAAGACAGGGTGTTAGACACCTAGGCCTAACCCCAACATACCTCTAGACACGAACCCAAGACCCTTGGTGCTGTGTGTCGTGTCTTGGGACACTCGACACATCAGCACGAGGCAGTGCTGAGCACTGTCCTCTGATAACCAATTCGATTTTGGTTGGACACTGTTGGACACCACTTTGGACATGAACTAGGACACGTTTAGACACTATTGTATGGACACATGTTTGACACATATGTGACACTCCTTCGACACCTGTTATTCCTTCTTTCAATATAATTGTTGAATGTTCTCAGGGGGGATTTCGACTGATACATGAGATTCAATATGTGAAACATGATTTGGTATTATCTGAAATTGAATGTTTTGTATTAATCTGAGAATAGATGATAACCTGGGAACTTAATGTAGAATCTGAGTGTGTATTTTGACCTATAAACTGAGATTTCAAATGTACTTTAACCTGAGTTGTGTTTGAACTGAATACATGAGTGTAACATGAGTTCTCTTTGATTACCTGAGATTCATATGTGTTAACTGAGAAAACAATATGTTAACTTGAGTTTTCAAATGATGAACCTGAGATTAATTGTAAATGATACTGAAAACTGAATGTATTAACCTGAGATATCTATGCATATTTTGAACTGATTACATTTTGTAAACTGAGAACTAATATAGGTCACCTGAGAACTTAACTTGTATTGAACCTGAGACTGAATATCTTTACTTTGTTCCTGAGATAACCTCAGTCCAGTCCCTTCATTATCCCTTTCCCCTTCACATTCCTTTTTTCCCCTTTCTAATTCACTTGTAATGTAATTAATCATTAATGAATCCATGTATGTAAGCTATATGTAAATGTTGTATGAAATATATGAAAATGATATGTATGAATGCAATATGCAATGTAATAAAAGTATGCATGATATGTAAGTAGGTAATGCAACGTAATATAATCTATGTATGTATGCATAGAGTAATACAAGATATGTATGCTTGGATACATGTATGTATAAAGTAATATAATGCATTGATAAATATGTATGAAGTATCTAGATAATGTGTAAGGTATAATGTATGTATTTGTATGTATTGTACCTATATTGGATATAGGCCTAGAGTATAGTTGACCCTATAGTTGACCAATAGGCTATTTGAACTTGTGAACTTTAATTGACTAGCGTAGACCTAGAATGACTTGGTATTGAACCTAATAGGCTAATTTGACTAGAGTTGACCAAAAGTCAATATTGAGTCTATATGTGACCAATTGACCTAGCTTGACTAGAGTTTGACTTAGTTGACTAAGATTGACCTAGTTGACCCAAAACCCTAGAAGTTTGACCTAGCTTGACTTGAGGGTTGACCAGGGTTGACCAAGTTTGACTTTGACCTAGATTGGCTTAGAAATTATGTAGATGTATTGTACACTTCATTTATAACCCCTTTGTATACATCATGACTTGTGTTGCTCTAAATAGGACTCAGATATCTCGTTTCGGACAGTGTATTCTCACAGACATTCAGATTGCAGGCGAGTACATTCTCTGTTCGTTTCATACTTGTCAGGACTTATATTCTTGCTCTAGATCACTTTACTTGATGATGTCACGATTGTTATCACGGATTAGTACTAAATGGATCTTTCATGCGATGTTATCCCCTTATAGGATACATCGGGTATTTCGTGTTCGTGTACTTTATCATGGGCATCGTGTACTCCTTGTGTTCATGTTATTCATGTACAAATCGTGTGAAATCATGTACTCTCATGTGCTCACATGATCATCTGTACAACTATACTTCGTGTGCAATAACATAACTTGACTGGATCCTTATGTATTGATTGGGGAGGGTGAGTAGGAAATGGTTATACGATCAAATCCCTATTGTATAAAATATTGTATATGTCCATTGTACCTTCATGTATAATAGAGTCCCATTTTATTGTATAAACTAACCTGTTTACATAACCATATTGTGCTCTAAATCACTAATCACTTACAGTTCATACTTATCATGTATATATTTACAGTTTACAAATATCTCTCATTTTTATGTACATCTTCTTACAGTTCATGTATCTTACTCTTTTGCATGCTTTATATTTCCTGCCATGATATGAACTGCGTGAGATGTACTGTGCTCGCTCCTATCTTGACTGGACCTGTTGAAATATTACAGATGATACTGAGGACTTCTACCCAAGCTACTATGGAGCCTATCTAGATGACACCTGTGAGTTGGACCCACAGGAGGATCCAGCTCTAGCTGAGGACGTCATCCCTACTGCTTAGAATAATTAGCTAGGCTTTATTTTATTTTCAATATGTTATTTGTATTGACTTTAGAGTTGTATTATTTCTGGATGTTGTGATGTTGTGTCGTTTAGACACTCAGACTTTCCTTCTATTTGTATGTTCTTTTTGAGATTTCATATCTATCATATCGTGCTATTTCCATCTTTAGATTGTGATTGAGTTGTACCTTCTGTGATTTGTCCTCCGTTCGGAGAGTATATCATATTGTATTTAGTTGGGATAGTGACCTAGGACAGCGTTCTACCGTCGACACTGCGGCGTAGGCTGGACGTACCCACTTCTCGTGCCCCTACACTGGGTGTGGGTCGTGATACATTTTTAGTGGTGGCCCATGCAGGTCTCGAGAGTCTCAACTAGTACGATTTCGTAGTGGTACTCAAACTAGAGTATCACTAGCCTATGGTAGGATATAGGATAAGTTTTGAGGTACTCAATCACATCTAGGATAAATTCTTATCTAAATTCTTGCCTTCTAAAATTCTTGTAGAAAATTGCTTTCCTTTGAAATAAACTATCCTCCTTTGATTATCGCTTCATTCTCAGTATTGATTTCCTTGTTTGGTCTATCTTCAGGATGGTTATGGGGACACGATCTCATCGCCTGGCCAGGATGATACTTCCGAGAGGTCTGCCACCTCTCGTCTGGCTCATCAGATTCCTGTGACCGTAGCTCCCCTTATGCCTCCACCTATTTGGAGGTCGACCTAGTTATTTTTGAGGTGCTTCAACCGCAGCAGCAGCCACCTACAGGATTGGTTGATTTTGCATACCTCTTTTCCTTAGTAGAGCAAATCTTGGAGTCGCATCAGCAGCAGCAGCGCCAGACTGCTGACTTCTGTCAGGGTATAGACGATGCCACCATTTGGTCAGGACGACCGTGGAGCGGGTGCTACACAGCCACAGGAAGGCCAGATCCAGCAGTATCAGCTGCGGACGCCAGGCATCCAGGATTTCCAGAAGATGCATCCTAGGACTTTCGAGCACAGAGGGGA